>LPNX010589238.1:123555-192163 GCA_001517045.1 Pseudotsuga menziesii | reverse complement strand
TCAGCTTCATCGTCTTCTTCATTCATAGTCGCATCGTTTCTTATCCAAATGCTGAGGTGGATAAGAAGTTCTTCAAGAGTTGAGCTCTTCATATTCCTCATTGCTTAAGGGATCTTCTTTTCTTGATCTTCAATTGCTCCCATCTTCTCTTCTCTTCTTATGATTCAAGCTTCTTCTTCTTCCCAAAGTTTTCTGAAAGTAATCACTTCCTTCTGGAACACATTCCTTGAATGAATGAATTCCACGAGCCTGGGAGGCCATTCAAGGTGGCCATCATCACTTCTGCATTCTTCACGCACTAATCCAATATGTCAGCAAAGAGGTTTCATTCTAGATAAGTAGCAATGGAGAATTTGTATAGCACCATGAGCTACTTACCCATCACATGCATATTAGTAGTATGCTGTGATTAATGCAAACATCCTATCATGCATAATACAACAACTGAATATAAACAAATGCATAACAAAATAATATAATGAAATGACAATTGAATACTTATCTTTATTTGTTTCGAGGGTAGACTCCTTCTTGAGCCTTCAGCTTCATCGTCTTCTTCATTCATAGTCGCATCGTTTCTTATCCAAATGCTGAGGTGGATAAGAAGTTCTTTAAGAGTTGAGTTCTTCATATTCCTCATTGCTTGAGGGATCTTCTTTTCTTGATCTTCAATTGCTCCCATCTTCTCTTCTCTTCTTATGATTCAAGCTTCTTCTTCTTCCCAAAGTTTGCTGAAAGAAATCACTTCCTTCTGGAACAAATTCCTTGAATGAATGAATTCCACGATCTTGGGAGGCCATTCAAGGTGGCCATCATCACTTCTGCATTCTTCACTTTTTCTTTTACCGCTTCAAGTTGTTCTTTGATTTGAGAGACTCTTATGACTGCATGGTCTCTGCATTCTGGATCTTCACATTCTTCAACTGGTTTCTTTAGGTCATATTCTGACTTTGTTCTTCCCTTCAAATCGCTTGAAATTTAGGAAGACCTTCAACAGCATTGCTTGCAATATGTAGTGCTCTATAATGCACATGTGCAAGCCTTCTATTCCAAAGCTCATTTGGCTCTACATGGATCAAAGCTTTTTCTGGATGGCCCTTCAATTCATACAAGCCTCCTTCTTGTTCTCCAATTACTACCGCATCATCGATAGTCTTTCCTTTTGGTCCCATGATGATTTGACCATCTATGAATGCAACCTGCATTCCAGAGTCTAGCTTGTATGAATATTCCTCACTACCTTTTATTGGATATTGGTAGTCATCTACAAGTTTCACCTTGTGAGGTGATTCATGTTCTGATAGTCTTACAAAGGATTCCTTGAATCCCATCATATGTTTGGAAGCCCCACTGTCTATAATCCAATCATCACTTCCATGAGTAATGTTACCTATGAGAGCTGATATTAGAACATATTCATCCTCTCTTGAAGAATCTTCTCTTTCATATCTGGATCTCTTTCTGGATGGTTCATCATCCTCTGCAGCATGAGCATGATGTCTTCTTTGGCCTCGTCTCCCTCTGAAACTAGAACCTCCATCCTCATGTAGGTGTCCAATCCATTTTCTTCAGAGAGATCATATACTTCCAAGTTTGGAAGTTGTCAACTTCCGCAAGCTTTTAACTAAGCTGATGTGATATATCATATTGAAATGAGAACCTCAAATGGAAATAGCAAAGGATTAGATCTTACCGATTTGAGGTGTCCGTCCTTGTCCCGGAGTTCGTTGATCTAGAGTTTGTCACAGAAACCCTAATTTTGAAAACCTGGAATCTTTCAGATCTGATTGGATGAACAGATAGATCTCTTCAAATGGAGCTGTCCAATGTACTCCTTTTCTGAAAACAGTGAATCGAAACTCCCAGAACAGGAAGCCCTAATTTTCTGATTTCTTCTGCAGAAATGCCTGTTACTGTTTCTGTGATATCTCCGCAATTAATGATCCTCTATGTCAAAAATTTCACAATGAGGTGACCTCGCATGTCCCTAATCCAACAACGTAGGTTTCATCAGCATTGGTTTCACCATTTGGGATTTATGATCCTTTTCCCAAGGTGACCTGTTACTGGACTGTTCAGAACAGCGAATTTGTACAGAATGCCATGTGTCACTGGTCCATCTTCTGAGTCTGAACATCGTACCGCAGAAATTAAATTCTGTTCCCTTTCTGGAACATCTTCATAAATTCCATTTGGACCTCTGTATCCCAAGATATTGCAGATCTTCCCAGGTGTCCTGTTTATGGATGATTTCTGGAAGAGGATGGAACCCTAACTTGGAGAGATCATATCTCCCAGAATATACGGAATCAGAGGCTGACCTTTGGACACAGTGTTCATCCGGATGTTATCTTCGGTCCCTGAAATTTTCAGCTTCTGAGACTTTGTCAATCTAGGAATATAGCGACTATACCAAAACTTAGAAGTTTTAGTATTTAGGGTTTCTCCTAGCTCAGGGTCAAACTAGGGTTTGACTTTCCCGGAGTTTCACCCAACCAAATTTATTGATCCAAGTCTCTAAATTTCGGTTTTGATGGGGAGAACAATCCTATGCTAGTCTCACTCAAAAATTCCTCTTCTGTAGAAATCCCTAATTTCCTCATCGAAACTGAAAATGCTTGAAATTGAATTTCGCATCGACAGAAAGATGCACCCTTCAATGGAGAGTCATCCTAGCATACTTTTGCTGAAAATCTGTGGAGAAAGATCCACAAAATAGGAAGCCCTAGTTCCTGTAGCTGCACAATGTCTTCTTCTCAGGTTAGCTCTGATACCATGTTAGTTTTTCAACATTTAAGCTAGCATTATGATAAGATCTTTTCACTGAGAGAATAACAAGCACAGCAATCACATAAGCACATCACAAGAGACAAGAGACACAAAGATTTTATGAGGGGAAACCATAAACGGAGAAAACACCTCAACTTCCTCTAAGATATTATCACCACAAGATGTGATCCCAAAACAGTAAGATGACCTCCCAACACAACAACAGCCTTCTGTCTTCTGTCAAGCCAAAGTATTTCCTTCTCCAAAGGTGCACCACACTTGAGAGAGCAAGTGATATAATTCACAAGTGATAAATAGAGATACTCGCACTCTCTATTTATATTCTTCCATTGACTTGAAGTGGACTCAACCATGTAGGCTTAACTTATAATTAATTACTTGAGCCTACACCTTAATTAGTGTATAATAACCCAAGTGCCCCTAAACTATGGGGACTTACCTAATGACTTGATATGACTTGTTTACATTATTAATCCTCCCGATTGGAACATCGAGGCATGACCACATGACTCAAATACATAATAGAAACATCCCAGAATAAACATCGGGTTACAATATATGAAATACATAGAAGAATACATTCCGAAGTTACATATACATCAACATAAAAAACAAAAAGAAGAAATAAAAACTGGGAATTATATGGAAATAAACATAGGAACTGACAAGGATCCCAAGTTAATAAAAATTGGAAAGGGTACTTCAGAAAAGGAAAGGAACAACTTGATCAACCTAATCAAAGAGTATAGAGATGTGTTGGCCTTTATTTATGATGAGCTTAAATCCTATAGGGAGGATGTGTTTCAACACACTATTCCCCTCACAGAAGAAGCTAAGGAGGCCAAACATTTCTGACAAAAAGTTAGGTGAATAAATCCTAAGTTGGCCCCCATTGTGCAGAAGGAACTTCAGAAGATGTTAGCAGCAGGGATCATAGCACCTACAAGGCATTCATCTTGGTGCTCCAACTTAGTTGTTGTTATAAAGAAGAATGGGTCAATTAGAATATGTATAGATTTTATAAATATGAATACATCATGCCTCAAAGATAATTACCCATTACCCGACATGGAAACTTTGCTTCAAAGAGTAACAGGATCAGGAATGATGTCCATGTTGGATGGCTTTTCTGGTTATAAATAGGTGTTGGTAAATAAATAAGATCAACATAATACTACATTCACCACACCTTGGGGTACCTATAAATTTCTAAGAATGCCTTTTGGATTATTGAATGTTGGTGCCACCTTCCAAAGAGCCATGGATTTTTCCTTCAAAGAACTTATAGGAAAAATAATTGAAATATATCAAGATGACCTAACTGTTTTTTCAAAAGAGAGATCTGACCACATAAGTCATCTTAGGCAGGTTTTTATAAGATGTTGGAAATATGGTATTTCCTTGAATCCCCCAAAGTCAATCTTTGGAGTTGATGAAGGCAAGTTGTTGGGGCACATCATTTCTAAGGATGGTGTTAGGGTTGATCCTGAGAGAGTTGAAGCCATTATGAAAGTCCCCTTGCCTCACAATCTAAAATCTCTCCAGTCCTTTAATGGTCAAATCAATTTCATAAGAAGATTCATCCAAAACTTAGAAAAATTAATGAAACCTCTACAAAAGCTATTAAAGAAAGATGCTAAGTTTGAGTGGATGGATGAAGGGAAAGTTGCATTCAAGTCCATCAAAAATGCCATATCCATGTCCCCGGTCTTGACTAGTCCAGATTATTTCAAAGAGTTCTAGATATTCTCCTTTGCCTTAGACGACACCATTGCCGACGTTTTACTTCAAAAGAATAAGGAGGGGCAAGAGCAACCCATAGCCTTTATGAGTAGAGCCTTACAGAATTCAGAATTGAAGTATACCACGATGGAGAAACATGCCTACGCTCTTGTTAAGTCCCTTAAACATTTCAGAACTTATATAGGCTACTCCAAAATCATTGGATATGTACCCCATGCAGCTGTTAAAGATATCATGTCTCAGCAGGATTGTCTAGGAATCAGGGGTAAGTGGGTTTCGAAAATTCAAGAACATGATTTGGAGATAAAACCTACTAAATTAATTAAGGGTCAGGGTCTTGCAAAGATGTTGACCCAAGGAAATGAAAAGGATTTAGGAATAATCTACCAGAGCAGCAATTCAAAGCAAAGTGTATCAGACGAGCTTCAAAGATTAGAGCAGCACCCCTGGTACACCGACATCATACTTTTCCTCCGCAACCTTACATGCCCCGATCACTTACTTGGCCATAAAAGAAAGGCATTAAGGTTAAAGGAAACTAATTATTTTTTGAACAAAGATGTTTTCGGTTGGAGAAACCCCGATGGTTTGATACTTAGATGTGTCGATGAACCTGAGTCCAAGAAACTCATGGTTGAGTTCCATTCAAGATTTTGTGGTGGACATTTTGCAGTAAAAACAACCACCCACAAAATCCTTAAAGCAGTCTACTATTGGCCAAACTTATTTTCAGATGTGCACAAGGCTGTTAGAGTTTTCCCCCAGTGTTAGTTATTCACCAGAAAGCAACAAATGAGAGCCTTGCCTCTAAATCCAATAGTAGTCCAAGCCCCTTTCCAGTAGTGGGGGCTTGACATCATCAGTAAGTTCAAGGATAACTCGAGTAATGGTTACTCTTGGATTCTTACCGCCACTGATTATTTTACCAAGTTGGTAGAGGCGATACCCACCAAGAAGGAAACCGATGCTATAGTCATGGAATTCTTAGAAGATAATATTATCACAAGATTACAATGACAACTACATAAGAGAATACAGCTGGTGCATTCTTCATCCCAAATGGCATAACTGTATGTTGAAAATAGCCCCACTCAGTGACAAACATAGTCTTATAATGGTCCTCCTTTGCAATCCAGATATGGTGGTATTCAAGAAGCCATTCGTGAAAGAATAGATCTCCTAGACACCTACACCTTCAAGAACTTCATTTGTAAAAAGGGTCGGGAATGGATCATGTACACATGCATCATTCAACTTCCTTAAGTTGACCCAAATGTGGATTTCTCTTGTCTTTTTGTCCTAGACCACCATAGGACTTATCCACTCAGATTCTTCCATAGGATCGATGATCCTAGCATCAAGCATATGGTCAATATCATCCTTCACATGGTCCTTGTATCATGGATTCATTCAATACGGTCTCTGTCTTACCGATTTGGCATCTGGCTTCAACATGATTTTTGTCTCCCCCAAGTCTCCTAAAATTCCCTTCATCTCCTAAAACTGTGTCAAAAAAGGGTCCAGGAATTCATGTACCAGGTCCGTGATCCTAGCCATGGTCTCCTTGTCCCAGTATCCTCCAACATTGGAAAATTTTGGGTTCTCTGCTGACACAATGTTAACTTTTTGGATATTTAGCGGCTGATTCATCAAGTCCGTCGGTATGTCGAGGGCTGCGGCATCACATGTTCCCTCAGACTCTGGAACACTAACATTCTGCAATGCATCATCATCTTCAGGTTCCCTTGACAAGTTTTAACATGCCATCATGGACTGAATTGAATAATGTGCATGTGGATCAACTAGATAGGCGATAGGCGTGACCTTGAGTATGATGTTGCGGATGATTTGTAAAGCATTGCATACCTCTGGGTTCATGTCCCGAAAACTAAATGTCTACGCAAAACAAATAGGCATCTCTTCCCAACTGGTGATATTCCTACGTAACTCTGCTACCACATACTAAGATCTTGGAATTTCTTCCAAAGTGTGAAAGAAAGCGTGGACCCATTCATCCCTAGGTAGCGACGCACATAGATTCTGGAACTCGATTAAATGTCTGGTGGGATCATTTCATCTGCAATATCTCCCAGCATGATAAACCTCTATATCACCAAATCAGACCATCATCAATCTGAGGCACTCTTCCCAATCATGGATCATTTGTTTTTCTATTTCCCACCATCGAGATGGAGTAGCCTTCAGTGCTACGTCAAGAGCCAGTATCCTTTGTGGTTCAAAAAATTTCTCTTCAAATTCCTAAAATAAATCTGATAGTCCTAGAAGTCCTTCATGAATGGGAAACTCGACAGTCTCAGTCACAACATGTCAAAGAGACTGTGTAATCAACCCACATTTCTTGAATGATACCTCATGCAACCGATTCTGCCAATTCTCTAGATCATTTCCAGAGTCGGAGGACGCGGAACATGCGCTGCACCATCCAAGTTCTCCATTGATAGTAGGATGGATATAGTCCTCATATATGTTATAAGCATGATCCCAACTTCTCCCGACTTCATCCTTTATGGGTTCAATATATCATCGTCCTTCTTGAGGGTCCATAGGAGCAATGGCCCTAACATCCTAGTTTTCAAATGTCATAATGCATTTTTTGAAGTCGATAACTACCATGCTATCATTATCCCATCCAATCCCTTGCAGCATGAGATAGGAACCACCGTCTTCTACAACTTCTATCACATCAAAATCAACATGTGTTTTCATACCTTCAATATCGACAACTAAGTTTGAAACGCGACCAATGGAATGGACCTTTGTTGAAATATTGTAACTTCGAAGAATATTCTGTATGTATCTTTTGTGGTCACCAATGGTCCTACTGGGAGAACCACTTGTATTATCTTGTACCCTAATGCTTCTAATCAGAATAACTAATAAGATTCATGAGGTTGTCACCTCTAATTGTAAAGGTAGGTCATTAGCACCCCAGTGTGGTTACTTGAGCCTACATGTGTAACTTGAGCCTACATGATTAACTTGAGCCTACATGTCGGATGAGTTAATTGAAGTGAATGGATGAATATAAATAGAGGTGTAGCTCTCCTCATTTGAGCACACACTCTCACTTGTGTAGCGCATTAGTGGAGAAGAGAAGTAGTTGGAGAAGGAGGAGGACCAGGTTTTGATCTCCTTACTCGTTTTATCTTTTATATTTTTGGGGACATCTATATTGAGGAAGCTTTTTCTGGGTTTTTACCTTTAGGGTTTTCCCTGGATAAATCTTTGTGTTCCTTTTGTATGGTTGTGCTTGTCTATATTTTAGTGATCCTGTTTATATGCTTTTGTTATGAAAATGAAATGAAATACTGATGTCTTAGTTAAGCATATGAAAATTTAACATGGTATCAGAGCCACCTTGAAAGAAGACATTGTGCAGCTATCGAATCTAGGGCTTCTTACTTTTCAGTTCTCTCTCCACAATCGATCAGGAAAAGAAGGCTAGGCTGACTCTCCATTGAAGGGCGCATCTTTCTGTCGAAGCGAAATTCGATTCCGAGCATTTTCAGTTTTCGGTGCGGGAAATTAGGGATTCTTGCAGAAGAGGAATTTTTGAGTGAGCCCAGTATAGGATTTCTCTCCTCATCAAAATCAAAGTTTAAAGACCTGGATCAATATTTTTGGTTGGGTGAAACTCTGGGAAAGTCAAACCCTAGTTTGACCCTGAGCTAGAAAAACCCTAAATACTAAAACTGCTAAGTTTTGGTACTTTCACTATATTATGATATTGGTGAAGTCTCAGGAGCTAAAAATTTCAGAGGCCAAATATAAAATCCTGATGTACACTATATCCAAAATTCAGCCTCATGTTCGCTATTTTATTGGAGATATGATCCCTCCCAGTTAGGGTTCCAGCCTCTTCCATAATTCATCCATAAACAGGACACCTGGGGATAACTCCTGTAGCTTGGGATACAAGGATACAAATGGAATTCTTGAAGATGTTCCGGAAACATCACGTAATTTAATCTCTATGGTCTGAAGTTCAGAACCAGAAGATGAAACAGTGACACACGGCAGGCCATACAACTTCGCTGTTTTGAACAGTCCTGTAACAGGTAACATTGGGAAAAGGATCATATATACAAATTGGTTAAACCAATTTTGCTGAAACCTATGTTTTTGGATCAGGGACATACGAGGTTACCTCAATGAGAAATTTCAGACACAAAGGGTAAGAAATTGCGGCGATATCATAGAAACAGTGACAGGCATTTCTACAGAAGTTGAATCGTCTGATTTGAAAGATTGAGATTTCCAGAATCCAAGTACATCAGTCAACTCACCTCATTCAAGTACATCTCCTGGTAAGGTTAGTTTCTCATTCCACAAAATTTCAATTTTTTGTAATTCTCTAGCAATATGACTTCAAGCACTAAGCTTGAAGACAAGCTAGAAGGCATAGAGAATTTTCGAGCATGGAAATACAAGATTGGTCTCATTCTCCAAGAGAATGATCTTGATAAGTATGTCAAAGAAGAAGTGTCAGAACCTAAATAAGCTGAATCCAAGGAGAAGCACATAAAGGATATGACTAGGGCACAAAGAATTATTGTTGACTCCATTAAGGATCGCTTGATTCCTCAAGTGTCATCCAAGAAGACTCCAAAAGAAATGTATGATGCCCTTTCTAGAATGTTTGAGGGAAGAAACATCAATAGGAAGATGAATCTAAGAGCTCAACTGAAGAGCATCAAAATGAGTCATGGAGAATCCATACAAGACTACTTTTCGAGGGTTTCCCAGATCAAATAGCAACTAGAAGCTATTGGAGATAATCTTGATGAAAATGAAATGGTCATGATTTCTCTCAATGGTCTCACTAGACCCTGGGAGTCTTTTATTCAGATGATGTATGCTAGAAAATAAAGCATGAAGTTTGATATTGTATGGGAAGACTGCATTCAAGAGGAGACTAGAGTGGCAAATAGGGAAGCCTTACTAAAAGCAGATGATCAAGCCCTATCCACTCACACTAAAAGAAGAAGAGGCCAATCAAACTTCGAGAGAAGAAATTTCAAGGAGTCTCATCCTCCTAGAAGAATCCAAAGGGTAAGAGAAAATCCTTTTTTTAAAGACTATTCTGATTTTGAATGTTTTCATTGTAACAAGATAGGACACATTGCCCAAAATTGTACTAAAAAGGGGAAATAATATAGAAAGAGGATAAAAAACAACAAAAGGCACCATGCCCATCTAGCAGATGAAGAAGAAGAAGAAGAAGGTCCCCCAAGAAAACAAGCAAGAAAAGAAGATGCAGAAGAGTATGTGCTATTCTCTGCACTCTTTGGATCTGTAACTCCTGGAGAAGAAACCTGGCTTATTGATAGTGGTGCTTCAAAGCACATGACGGGACAAAAGAAAACTCTGTCCAAACTTTAACAAAATAGATATCCTCAGAAGGTATCCCTAGGATATGACTATCAATATCCGATCAAAGATGTTGGTGAAGCAAGCTACAAACTTGATTCAGGTAATCCCCTAAAAATGAAGGATGTATTATATGTACCTGGTCTAAAGAAGAATTTACTTTCTATCTTAGCTTTAGATAAGAAAGGTTTCAGAGTTGTTTTCATAGATGGCCAAGTATTCATGTGGCCCAAAGGAAATAATATTGAAGATGCAATCATTATTGGTGAAGAAGAAGGAGGCTTCTATAAACTAAAGGGGCACTCAGAAACAACCCTAGTGCATGAATCCACTGACCCCAGTGAACTATGGCATAGAAGGCTTGCCCATATCAATTACAGGCTCTGCCTCACATGAACAAAGTAGTGATGGGATTACCAAACATGAAGATCAAGCATGAAATAATTTCCAAAGGATGTGCAAAGGGAAAGAACATCAAGAATCCATTTCTAAAAAGTGAAACAAAGACAAAAGGTACGTTGGAATTTATTCATTCAGATGTATGTGGTGCAATGTCTTCTACATATTTAAGTGGCTTTGAATATTATATCACATTTATTGATGACTTTTCAAGAAATACTTGGATATACTTCTTGAAAGCAAAGAGTGAAGTGTTTGAAAAATTCAAGGAGTTCAAAGCCTTGATAGAGAATCTCTCAGATACGAAAATAAAGACACTCCGATCAGACAATGGTGGAGAGTATACCTCAAAAGAGTTTGAAGCCTTTTGCAAAGACTCCAGAATCAAAATGGAAATAACCACTCCCTACAATCCTCAACAGAATTGGGTTGCGGAAAGAAAGAATAGAACCATCATGGAGGCAGTAAAGACAATGATTTATGATCAAGATATTCCAATGCATCTATGGGCAGAAGCGGCAAGAAAAGCTGTGTATGTACAGAATAGATTATCCCATAGTTCTCTTGGGTTCAAGACTCCAGAAGAGGTATTCACAGGAAATAATCTTGAGGTAAGTCACCTCAAGATATTTGGTTGTCCAGTATATATTCATTTACCAAAATAGAAAAGAACCAAATTAGATCCATCCGGAAAGAAGGGGATATTTGTTGGATACTGTGAGGTATCCAAAGCATTGAAAATATACATTCCTAGATTCCATCACATGGAAATTAGTCGAGATGTGACATTTGATGAAGAGGAAGCCCTCAAGAGATATAGGAAATGCCAACATGAAGAAGTGTATGAAGAAGAGACATCTCCCAAAAATAAAGAATCTACATGTCTCCCTGAAGATGAATCTCCTGAAGAACATGACATAGAAGAACCCCAAGAACCTCCCATAATGGAAATAACAAGAAAGAGAAAGCCTTCTTGGACAAGAGAAATTATATGAGAAGCAGAAAGGTATGGAGCCCCTGAAGGCTCCACAAGGGAAAGAAAGAAACCTAAGAACTTCTCCAACTATGTAGCCTTGATGTGTGATCTTGTAGATCAAGAACCTACAAACTTTGAATAAGCGGTCCAGAAGAAAGAATGGGTAGAAGCAATGACTGAAGAATATCAATCAATAATTAAGAATGATGTATGGGATATAGTTCCCAGACCATAAGGAAAGAGTATAATATCCTCCAAATGGATATACAAAGTAAAGCATGCAGCTGACGAAAGTATCGAGAAATATAAAGCAAGATTTGTAGCCAAAGGTTTCTCTCAGAAGAAGGAATTGATTATGAAGAGACATGTTCCCCGGTAGCATGGTATACTTCGATTAGAACTATCATGGCACTTGCATCCATGATGAAGTGGTATTTACACCAGATGGATGTGAAAACAGCTTTCCTAAATGGAGTGATCAAAGAAGAAGTATATTTAGAACAACCTCAAGGATTTGAAGTTGAAGATAGACATACACACGTATGCAAGTTGAAGAAGGAATTATACGGTCTTAAACAAGCTCCTCGAGCTTTGTATGAAAGACTAGATGGTTTCTTGTCGAGCATGGGATTTACCAAAAGTAAAGCTGATCCTAACCTTTACCTAAAGGTTGTAGAAGATGATCCTGTCATCCTATTATTATATGTGGATGATTTATTCTTGATAGGGAATGAGAAATAGATTAAGGAAAGTAAGAAGAAACTAGCAGAACAATTTGAGATGAAAGACCTTGGGTTAATGCACTATTTCCTAGGTCTGGAAGTATGGAAAAGTTCTGAAGGAATCTTTCTCAACCAGGAAAAGTATGCAGTAGAGATATTGAAAAGATTCAATATGTTGGAATGTAAATCCTTGGCCACCCCCATGGATTCCAACCTAAAGTTTTTAACTGATGACTCATCAGAGTTAGTGGATGTGACTCTCTACAGACATATCATTAGGTCATTGATGTACTTAACAAATACCAGACCAGACATTTGTTTTACTATGAACACTTTAATTCAATATCTAGTTCAACCTAGACGGGTTCACTTGGTAGATGCCAAACATGTGATGAGATATTTGAAAGGGACTATAGACTTTGGGCTATACTATGATAATAGCCATGAGTATAGATTATATGGATATACAGATGTAGATTGGGATGGAAGTATCTCAGATAGAAAAATCACATCAGGCGGTTGTTATAGTCTGGGATCTACTATGGTTTCATGGTTTAGCAGAAAGAAATCCAGTGTTGCTCTAAGCACTACCGAAGTAGAATATATAGCAGCTTTCTCTACAAGTTGTGAAGCCATATGGATTCGGAAGTTGCTATCAGGATTATTCAATCTAGAGTTGGACACTACTGTAATTCTATGTGACAACCAAATCTATATAAAGATGACAAATAACCCTGTGTTCCATGACATATCAAATCACATAGAAATTAGGTATTTCTACATTTGAGACATGATGCAGAAAGGAGCCATAAAGCTCCAGTATGTGAGTACTGATGAACATGTTGTTGATGTGCTGATGAAACCTTTGTCTCGAGTGAAGTTCGAATACTTTTGAGACAACCTTGGTGTGGTTCGAAAGGGTCTTCCCCGAAAGGGGGAGTAATGATGTTGCAGTGGGATTGTATCATCCCTAGGCACTTTCCCAAAAGTGACCGGGAGACCTCGGTCTTTGAGAATGAAGAGGGATTGTATAATCCCAGGACATATGTCCAGAAGTGATCCAGTGATTTCAGTCATCGAGAATGTGGTAGGATTGTATCATCCTTGAACATTGGTTCAGAACGAATCCGGTGAACTTCAGTCATTGAGAAGGTGGTAGGATTGTATCATCCTTGGACTTCGCTTCAAAACAGATCCGGTGAACTTCGATCATAGAGAAGGTGGTAGGATTGTATCATCCTTGAACTTCGGTTCAGAACGGATCCGGTGACTTCGGTACTCGAGAACGTGTGTTGATCTCATAATTCCTAGAGGAAGGATTGTCTGAGTTCCACAACTGTGTTGATCCCATAATTCTGAAAGGAAGGATCATTAGTAACTCTGTAAAGACCTAAATCCCATAATTCTAAAAGGAAGGATCATTGACTTGATCCTATAATTCCAATAGGAAGGATTTTCTGAGTTCCACAGATGTGTTGATCCCCTAATTCCAAAAGGAAGGATTGTTAGTAACTCCGTAAAGACCTAAATCCTATAATTCCAAAAGGAAGGATCGTTGGTAGCTCCGTAAAGAATTGATACTGTAATTCCAATAGGAAGGATTGTCTAAGTTCCACAGATGTGTTGATCCCGTAATTCCAATAGGAAGGATTTTCTGAGTTCCAAAAATGTGTTGATCCCATAATTCTGAAAGGAAGGATCGTTAGCAACTCCGTAAAGACCTAAATCCCGTAATTCCGAAAGGAAGGATCGTTAGTACCTCCGTAGAGACTTGATCCCATAATTCCGAAAGGAAGGATCGTCTGAGCTCCACAGATGTGTTGATCCTGTAATTCTGAAATGAAGGATCGTTAGTAACTCCGTAAAGACCTAAATCCTGTAATTCCGATAGGAAGGATCGTCTGAGTACCATAGACATGTTGATCCCGTAATTTCGAAAGGAAGGATCATGTTGATGTTTTGATGATGATGATGTTGATGTTTTGATGATGATGATGTTGATGTTTTGATGATGTTGTTGATTGAAAGGTCAAAGCACTGAAGATGATGCTACTGATCGAAAGTTCAAAATGATGAAGATGATGTTGTCACGGGGGCTTCACTTATTGACCAATATCCTATCACGTTAGTTCATATTGTGGGTTTTAAAATTATCAAAAATTGGACCAATATATTGCAGGTATTGGGGGGATGAGGGGTTTAAGGTGGGGGTGGGTAGGGTGGTTTATAAGGATTGAGTTATAAAAATGGGTGGGGAGGAGGTTTTAAGTATTGGGAGGGGGTTTCAACAAAAATACTTTGGGGAAATATCTTTGGAAATTAAGGGTATTCTTTAATTTCCCACAATCGCACGTGCTACGTGAGAGGTTCACTAAGTGAAGTCCCCGTGGATGTTGTGGATCGAAAGGTCAAAGTGGTGAAGATGATGTTGCTGATCAAAAGGTCAAAGTGCTGAAGATGTTGTTGATCAAAGCAGTCAAAGTATTAATGATGATGAAGACTGAAGATTGAAGATGAAGACTACATAATGTTGAAAATCTTTCAATGATTTCTATATGTATTACCCTAATGATGTTGATGATGTCCTCTATCTCTCTCCTACTATTGTTGTTGTTGATGTTGTTGTAGAATACCCTTCTCGTTAAGGGGGAGTGTTGAAATATTGTAACTTTGAAGAATATTCTATATGTATCTTTTGTGGTCCCCAATGGTCCTACTAGGAGAACCACTTGTATTATTTTGTACCTCGATGCTTCTAATCAGAAGAACTAATAAGAGTCATGAGGTTGTCCCCTCTAATTGTAAAGGTGGGTCATTAGCACCCCAGTGTGGTTACTTGAGCCTACATGTGTAACTCGAGCCTACATGATTAACTAGAGCCTACATGTTGGATGAGTTAATTGAAGTGAATGGATGAATATAAATAGAGGTGTAGCTCTCCTCATTTGCGCACACACTCTCACTTGTGTAGTGCATTAGTGGAGAAGAGAAGTAGATGGAGAAGGAGGAGGATTAGGCTTTGATCTCCTTGCTGGTTTTATCCTTTATCTTTTTGGGGACATCTATATTGAGGAAGCATTTGCTGGTTTTTTCCCTTTAGGGTTTTCCCAGGATAAATCTTTGTGTTCCTTTTGTATGGTTGTGCTTATCTATCATTTAGTGATCCTATTTATATGCTTTTGTTATGAAAATGAAATGAAATACTGATGTCTTAGTTAAGCATATGAAAATTTAACAACCTTCACTTGGTTTGCTAGTCACAACTGTATCGGTGACCATCCCAATGTTGGATTTCCCATAAACTACCAGGTTTGCTTGGTCAGAATGTTTACATCTGATCCAAGTTCCAGAATGACTAAGTCAACCTCATAATATCCAATATGGATATTCATCCTCATATCCTTTCCTGTCTTCCTTTTATGCAAGGAATTCACAGCAGAATCCGTTATTGTTTTATCCGGGTGGTGCAATAATGTCTCAATTTTGACAAGGGTGTTAGAGTCCCTTGCCAGTGATAGACAAATTTCAAAAAACTTCTGTAGGACACCATGCTTCCGCGATGGTCCTGTATCTACAAATGGATCAAAAGAAAATGGCATATCAACAACTGGTAACTTACTCAGATTTTTCCTGATTACATTCTTTGTGTTAAAGAAGGTATATTTCTCTATTGCAATATCAAATGCGAAATTTTTCTTACCAGTGAGCTGAACTTGTAGCCATGGTCCATCGTCTCCAGTTGTCGCACCAACGTGAGTGATAATCCCAACATTGACATCCTTCATCCGTGGCTCAGCCTGAATAGTGGAAACCGTCGATCCTTGATTTAAGTTCAAAGGAATATTCTAATTCAATGGTTGATTCATTAGTTGGTTCTGTGTCTAAGGTAGGCTCTGAGTTTGTGTATTTGGTGGGACCTGTTTTTGTATTATTGGTTGGTTATGTACTTGGAATCTAGGCTGATTTTGATTCTATGCATTTTGCAACTAAGGAATATTTCATGCATGCCATTTTGCAATCAACTGAGGGAAAATTCCAACATTATGATCGTTGGTTGCATGGTATGTGCACTGAGCATGAGGGAACTACCTCTGGTAATGCCCAAAAACCCCACAGGTGTAGCACTAGATTGATTCATGACCTTGTCCTCCTCCTCGACCTCTGAACCCTCTGCGGAATCCTCCTCAGACTCCTCCTTACTAAAGTTGTGGTTGGGTCATTTGTTACTGTGGTGGGTTAGGTTTCTACTGGACCTAGTGTGTAGCTTAAGCATATTGTGGCTAAATATACTATAGTCACGATGCCTGGTTATACTACGGTTGCACCACCATTTGCGGCTGAGGTGCAAACTATGTTTGTGCTATAAAATGTTGTTGTGGTTGCGGAGGGACAAACTGCAATAGAGCTAGTGGTGTATATGGCATCGATGCTACTGGTTGTACTAATTACATCTATGCTTGTGCTATCCGGAGGTCGTCACCTTTCACAAAGTATGAATTTTACATCCTTTCCTACAGCAAGTCATAATCACGGAATTTTTTGTCGTCATGTCCAAATGAACGACAAAATGTACAGTACAATTTGTTTTCCTTGTTAATCATCTTCTGCATGTAATCAGAGTTCTCGTGTCGATGCCCATAGACCTAACATATGTGACACCATGGTATACCATCACAGCTCAATGGATTCGGGGCTCCCAACAACAAATAATTCCTAAACATCGGACAGGTGTCATTGGTATCTCCACCTTCATGGAAACGGGTGCACCAAAGATCATCGTGATCTTCCTTGGCCTTTTTGATATCTTGTAGTTGGAGCGTCAAATTGGCCAACTGTGCTTAAATATGGTTCATTCTAACCGCAGATTCTCCTACTAGTGATCCATCCAATTTCATTGCAGTATCCAGAGCCTCGCTTCGTGTCACAATATTTTGATGCATTAATGACTTCCTGATATGCCAGACAAGCACAATAATGAACCATTCCTCATACTAAACATCGCTCATCTGAAAACTGACCCAGGCCATCAATGTCTTAAACCGCTAATCAAAGTCCCAAATTATCTCATTGGGGAATTGTTTGATCTCTTTCAATTCAGTAATATACTGAGCCTCAGATTTTGGCTTCTTAAATTATTCAAATAACCCCATTTGGATCTCATCCAATGTTTTCGCGGTACCCACCTGAGGTATCTGCGTGAATATCATGAACCATTCCAAGACATGGCCCCTAGAGTAGTGGCTAGCTAAATTTTCTTCACATCATCATCAACAGTTTTTCGGGTCATCGAGATCACCTAAAATAATAACCAGTACTTCTCTAGATCGTCAGTGCCATTCCCATTGAAGATTGGTAACTTCATTTCGTCACTCGCCATTCTGTGCCTTCTTCCTCCTGTTGGGGCTCTATTACTAGACTATTGCTGACACATCGAGAAAGTTGATGCAAAGTGTGTATTGTTTCCTTGTGCTGGAGTAGTGCACGAAGGTGTGGGCACATTACTGTTGGGGTTCGATCCTATTGTTCTTCCAGGCATAACCTAGGCCTAGTTGTCCTCATCATCGCAAAAATATCACTTCGTCCCGTGTGATTGTTATTCATGAAATTGCACTTCGATCATGACAGGACCTTCTCCTGTCCTTTGCCTCTTCTCTTGAAACCTTTCTCCTCCCCTTGTACAACCAATTTTTTCCTCGGTGAACTTCACATTCTCATCAGAACTCGTTCCCATAAACTCCTTACCTTTTCATACATCTCCCCCCTTTCCTCGCGGTGCCAACATCCTCCGCACACCAGAGTTCCATTACTCTTGGTCCATCTTCAGAATGCATTTTTCACAAACTAGTTGCTTAATAGCCAGCTGTAGCGATAGCAATAGCCTTCCTCGAGGTCCACTAAAGAATTATCTTTCTGCTTCGCTAAAGGATTTATTAGCGTCGACTGCAAATTTGGCGATGTATCCTTCTAAGATACTATTTAACCACACTTTAACTTCCCACGATGCCTTATTATTAGTTTCTTGTAACTCCTGGATCAAATATGGGGTCCAATATGTTGTCTCTCCTCCTTTAAAGTTTGTCGTCTTCTTACTAAACTTTTCCATCCATTCCTACAAGAGGATAGGGAATTCACAAAAGAACCATTTGTGAGGACCGTCATGGATATACTTGTCCATCTAATGGCTCATTGACAACTTTGGATTTCTATTTTCAGCTGAGGAAAACTCCCATAATTTTAGATCAAACCACCCTTCGATCTCCAGTTGAGTCAGATTCCAAAACATATCTTTTTTTAAACAACAGCTTAGGTCTCGACAACAGAACCATTTGTTGGCGAAACCTACCAACAAAGCCTTGTCAACAGGGTTTCCTACTATGTCGACACCCTACAATGCAATCTTTCTGAGCACTGGCCCAAATAGATTTTACCCTTCCCAGCAACATCTACAGAGCAGACGAGGTCTCACCCGAGGCATTCAAGGGAGAGCTGTCGGAACCAAGTTTCCGGTAGTGGGGAGGGAGGATATGGGGATCCGATGGAAGGACACCATAACTACCTGATCCAGAGCTAGAAGTCGACTTTACACTATTTATTCAATCTTTGCAGAGAGTATTCATAACTTATGTAATCATGATATCATCATGCAGTTATCACAACATCGCAGCATTATTCATGAAACATATCTACTCATTGCACAACATATAGTAGCTGAAAACAGATTGTATCGACATAGCAAAAAATATATCACATTGATATAGAAGAAAGAGACTAGATCACATCTACATTATGCCATCATAACAGAACAGATCGCAGCATCAATAACAGACAAGATCACAATAGCAATAACAAACAAGATCACAATAGCAATAACAGACAAGATTTGAGCCACAATCACCATATCATATTAATATTGTGCAACAGAACCACATTACACAATTATTCTCTAAAACCAAAGACTACATACATCAGGAGAAACCAAGATCAATCGCAGGTACCCAAGCAATTCTTCACAAAACCAAATTGCGCTAAATCTTAAGTCTCAGTTATCCGCTGATGCGACTCTGCTAGACTTAGTCGGTAACTCTTTCCAATCATGATGATTCTTTTCTATTTTCAAAACCAGATCTATAAATAGGATTGCATCATTACATTCAGGGTCCACTTCTAACTAACTTATAACCAGTAATGACCTATTACAACAAAATTGGTCAAATAACATATAAAATATTCAAAGCGAATATTCTTCCACCCATCATGCTAATCTATCCTTGCATGGTACTACATGAGGTTGCACAGCTGTCGCGATGTTGTGCAACTCACTTACCCAAAACCCCTCCCAACAAGATATCACTGATTTAAAATTCGTTATTTTTCATAAATTTTCGATACATATTAAAATATTGCAGAGAAAATATCTTTTGATTGAGTGCCCAGATTTTTATTATGCTATGTTTGTGCATGCATAATGACTTCTCTAGTTCCGAAAACAAGTTATATTAAAATTTCCATGAAATATTGACAACGTTATGGTTATTTTAAATTTTCCATTTTTTATGCTTTTGGTTTTCTATTGCGAAGTGATAGATGCATTTTTTAGCAATTTTTGGGCTCCGATTTTTGCGATAAAATTCCATTTTTATTAATCTCTTATCTTGAAATTCTTGACATGAGATTCCTAATCTCTTTGCATTAGGGTTTCTATTCATATTCATCATGCTTACATAGGTTGTCTTATTCTTGTTTATGTCTATAACCTTCTGTTGGTTCCTGGAAATTTGCAGGAAACAACAGTAAAG
Source organism: Pseudotsuga menziesii (assembly GCA_001517045.1). Taxonomy (NCBI): domain Eukaryota; kingdom Viridiplantae; phylum Streptophyta; class Pinopsida; order Pinales; family Pinaceae; genus Pseudotsuga; species Pseudotsuga menziesii. The sequence continues at coordinate 172,346 of LPNX010589238.1, read as the reverse complement.
GATTCTCCCCAATCAACGTTCCCAACTAGCCCGTTGACTATTTGGTGTAGGGAATCCGTCCGGTTTGCGGTCCGGCTGCCGTAGGTCAAGGTAACAAAAAAAAAGATTTACCGGTTGCGGCTCGGTCCACCGAGTTTTGTATTTTTGACCTAGAAAATGAAATGCAAGTTCCTAACTAAATGCAAGGTGATCAAAATGCAAGGAGCTGTCACAATGTGATGCGCAGGTTCTTACCTCTCGTCTTAGACTCACACGCAGCCGAATCACATACAATAAGAAATAACTTAACTATCTAATCTATCCCTAAGGAGGAAGGTTATCATTTGTTAGTGATCAATACATTTCGTACATGCATCATGAATAGTTACAGACAGCTGACACTTCATTCAAAACACATGAACAATTACAGATATTTAAACAACCAGATAGCCGATTATTTTATGAACAACATTTATTACTCACAGTGGGGGAAATCCCAAAGATACTGAAGAACATTTAACAAGAACATAGGTTCAGGAAATTAAATACTCTCATAGTGAATGAAACAAAGCTGAAAATGAAATAGTTCCCCTTCAACATTATTCATTGAGTCGCATTGATACATTCCACATTTCACTCTCTCCAGCAGGAAAAAATGCAGTTTTCTTTGCAAAACAAAGTAGTTCATCTTACAAGTAAACAATTACAAAATTTCCCCCAGGGAAAAATCCCTCTCTCGTTCCTACTTCCCCATATTTAAACTACACCCCCCATCATTTGGGATTCCCCAGCGTGTGACTTTCCATTCTCTCCAAACCTTTCAGCTTCCTCTTCTGGCCGTTTTGTCTTCCCAATTATCTTCTGCGTGCATTCATCTCCCAATCAGTAACCGATAGGTCTTCCTAGTTTGTACCTTTGTCGTTTTCTTGTTTTGTCCTTTTCTCCGCTTTATCCTCCTTGTGACCCTGCCGGTTTTGATCTGACCAAGCTAAGCCTTCACTCTGGGTCGCCTCAGCAGTCCATCGAATTCCTCCTACAAAACAACTTTAGTGCATCATTCGTTGAAATGGGATTTTAAACATTAAAGTTATCTACTCGGAACGGTCAAACCCACAAGAAAATATCCAAGTGATAGTCTCGATTAAGCCTTGGGCGGGAAGGTTATAAATTGGCAGTAGGCAAGGATTGGGCATCAGATGCTAAACCACTTTCCCGGCCGCAACGACGGATGGGAAAATACTTCAGGCATGCGACGGAAAGGGCAGGAAAACTTTAAGTCGGAAGTCGGAAGGCTTTGACGTCGGAAGCGAAATGGATTTCTTGGCCACAACGGCGGATGAAGAAAATATATAGTCATGGGATGGACATCGGGGAGTGGATCATTTCACACTTCGGAAGCTAAACCACTCTAAGAGCCACAATGGCGTACAAGACAAAGATTACAGCCCCCGATTCTACGTAAAAGACGCTCAAAAAATCTAAGTAATGGAAAACTCAAAACATCGACGGTCCAGCTGATTCACCTCAGAGACAATGGGCAACTGATTAGATGGGTTTCTGGCTAGCAGGCCACATTCAATTCTGTGACCAACAACAAAATCTAAAAACATGCATCCTCTGGAAATAGGCCGCCAAAATAATCATTAGAATCAAACAAAGCTAAAGCAAGACGAAACCTTCATGGATCAAACAGAATCAGAGTAGCTTTAAATGGAAAGGAGGGTACCCAAAATTTAAGAGATTTGGGGAGAGAAGTTGCAGCAGCAACAACTGGCGATTACCTGGTGAACCCAGATCTCTGGGTGATTAACCTTTGAGTGACAGACTATTTAACAACAAAAGCATCATATTGAATTCTTCCAACAATATGGATTTCTCAAATGACCGAAGCGTGTACCCTTAATCATTGATGACAGTCCAATTAGGGAGAGTGGAAACCAAAATCGTCAAGTCCAGATAAGTATGCCGAGGCCAGAGGATGAATTTCATTATTACCTTTGTCTTCAGGTGGCTAAAAGCTTTGGACACCACAGGATTGGAGCATATGGTAAAAATAAATATTCGTTTGTTCCTCATTCCCATGCCATTTTCACACTTTTCTTGTGCTTTCGGACTTTTGTCCTATTTCATATGGGTTTGCTCACCTGCCTTTCATACTAAATTTTGATTCAGGATCCTCTATCCCATAGTGTCCTTTTTTGTGAGTGGTGTACTTCAAGTTTCAGCTCACAGATGAAGAGGATATTTTGGCAATTAAGTACTTATGATTCAGCTCCTGCTTTGATTTATGATGCTTTCATAGGAGTTTTTGACTCTTTATTTTCCTTTTGGCATTCGTTTCTTGGCATGGGATCATTTATATTTAATACACTGTTCGCTTTGCTCCTTTCCATGTGTCCTTTGCTATTACTCCTTATAACATTTTAAATGTGACGTGGATGGAGCCTCGACATAGTACCCCAGAATCCTCGAATCTGGTTTATTTCACAGGGGTTAAGCAGGACTTCAATGCACACAAAGTTCTTTGAGAAAAATGCTATACTGGAAGAAATTATTTCATATAAATTAGCAATACACAGTCTGACACCAAAAATTTTATCAAACCCAGAAATTTCGAATGTATTCCATGCAAACACATGTTTGCTCCCTTTATTGAAATCAACGAAACAAGCTAGAACGAAATCAACAAAATCAAACTAGAAACATGACTCAAAAGACAGCCGGGTGGATTATTTATGTACAAGACAGAAAAAATCAGACAGACTCAGGAAAAATAAGGTTTGAGAACCAAACTATTTATTGGTAGGTTCTCCTCCCACCCCTCCAGATCTTGCAACTTGTAGGTAGAAGGACCAAGCTTGGCTGCAATCTGAAAACGGCCTACCCGCAACTGCTGGAATTTGGTATGCTTTCCTTTCTCATCATGGGGGTGGTCCCATTTAAGGACTAAGTCTCCCACTTCAAAGTCTTTTGTCCCAACTTTATGCTTGTCAAACCATCTCTTAACTGACTCTTGTTGCTGCTTAAAGCGTTCTTTGGCTTTCGACCTGGCTTCTTCAGCTTTCAGGAGATTATATATTCTTATTTGTAAAACTTCATCATCCAACACCCTAGACTCCTGAGCTAGAATAGAATATGGTAGCATGATATTGGGAGGAAGGATGGCCTCTTTACCGCAGACAAGGGTATATGTGGACACTCCAATTGCAAACTTGGGGGTGACTCTATCAGCCCAAAGGGAATTTGGTAAGGCTAAGTGCCAACACCTCTGGTTTTCTATGACAGTCTTCTTTAGGATTCTGATCAGATTTTTATTAGAGGATTCAGCCAGGCCATTTCCTTGTGGATAGTAGTTAGCAGAATAATGCAATTTTATTCCTTTATCATGAGAAAAAGTAGTTAACTTAATTGACGAAAAGTATTTAGCATTATAAAAAACTAATGAAATTGGAACTTCAAACCTAGTCATGATATAATCTTGTAGGAAGTTGATGACTTCGTCTTCATTTATCTTACGCAGTGGGATAGCTTCGACCCAGCGAGTGAAATAATCAGTCGCAGTAAGAATGTACTTGTGCTGCAGGGATGAATTTGGCTTTATTTCTCCAATAATGTCCAGCCCCCATTGCTCAAATGGTTCCGTAATCATCACAGGCTTTAGGGGTGCTGTTGCTTTAGGCTGTCTTCCACCACACCATTGGCAAATATCACACTTTTTGACGTGTGCGTGTGCATCCTTGAAGAGTGTAGGCCAGTAATAACTAGCTCTAAGGACCTTGTGGGCTGTAGTGTCCCCTGAATAATGTCCCCCAGCCAGACCATCATGCAATTCAGACATTACCTTCTTAGCATCTTCTTTCTCCAAGCATCTCAGAAGGACTCCATCGTAGTTTTTTCTGAATAGTATTCCTTCAACCAGTTGATAGGAGGCTGATTTAAGATGCAACGCTCTTCTTTGCTTTGAATTCCAATGTTCTGGCAGCAACCATGACTATAAGTAATGTACAAGTTCTCTAAACCAAGACTCGGGAGCTATAAACAAAGGGAATATATCCATTACATGTAATTCAGCATCATCTTCCCAGGCTTGTCCTTCATTGTTCCCACTTTTAGTCATCAATTTACATAACCCTTGACCTTTGACTATAGAGGCTGGCTTGAATTCAAGGTCATACTCTTGAAGAGTTGTTACCCAGTTGCCCCTCCTTTCTCCTAACTCTTTCTGTATGAGAAGGGATCTTACAGCTGGGTAGGGGACTATTACCTTGGTTCGATTCTTTAATATATAAGGCCTGAATTGCTTCAATGCCTTAAACACTGCATAATCTTGCTTATCAATGGCCGGGTAATTTAACTCAGCCCCATGCAGACCAATACTCATAAAGGCGATTGGGAATTCATCCCCCCCATCTTCCTTTTGCGTGAGTACAGCTGCCAGCGAATCATTGGATGCAAATGTATACATAATAAATTCTTTATCAAAGTCGGGGATTTTCAAGGAGGGAGTGTGTGCAACAGCAGTTTTAATTTTGCTGAAAGCATCCTTCTCAATATTAGTACACTTAAATTGTGCATTTTGTTTGACCATCTGCTGTAGTGGTTTGACAGTCTGAGCGAAATCAGGCACAAACCTTCGTACAAAATTTATGGTTCCCATAAACAATTGCATGCCTTTTTTATTATGGGGCATGGGAATTTGTTCAATGGCCTTAATTCTTTCTGGGTCTATAGATATACCCTTCTTTGAAACTATGTGCCCCAGTAACTTGCCCTCAGTGACGGCGAACACACACTTCTTAGGATTGAGGGAGATGCCATATTTCAGACAGCGTTCGAAAATTTGCTTTAGGTGAAAAGCGTGCTCTCCTCTTTTCTTTGAGAATATTGTAATGTCATCAAGGTACACCACAGTGCTTCATCCAATTAGTCCATGAACGTTGTCATCCAGCATTAATCAGTCCAAATGGCATCCTTCTATAGGCAAAAGTTCCCCATTTTGTCCTGAACGTTGTCTTTAATCTGTCTTCTTCGGCTACCAACATTTTATTGTAGCCAGAGAACCCATCTAATAATGAAAATAGTTCAGAACCTGAAACCATTTGTAGCAGCTGCTCCATGGGTGGCACAAGATAGTTATCTTTATCCGATGCACGGTTTAAGTTCCTGAAATCGACACATAGTCTGATTTCTCTTGACTTCTTTCTGATCGGTACCAGACTTGATACCCACTCAGAGTGTCTGACTTTAAAAATGATCCTAGCATCCAACAATTTCTTTACATCACTCTGAATCAGTGGTTCCAGTTTTGGATACATTTTCCTCAAGGGTTGCTGATATGGCTTGACTCCTGCCTTGATGGGAACAACGTGCTTGATGATGCTGGTATTGTAAGTCTTTAACTCTTGGTACATCCAGGAAAAGACATCTTTGTATTGTTTAAATAGACTGATGAACTTGTCTCTTTCTATCGGAAAACAGCATTTGCCAAGATTCACGAACTTAGGTGTCATTTCAGTCCCCAAATTTATCAGCTCGAACTGTAGAGTTGAGCTGTGAGTCTTCACGTTGGCGGGTCTCCTAAACTTTTCATTCAAGTCAAACATCTTTTCTAACGTTCTTACCCATTTAGGGATGAAATTATCAAATTTCATCTCGGCCTGGTGTTCTTCATCATCAATAATCGCTCCTTTGAATACCTCGTCATTTTTTAAACATTCTATAATTTGTTGGTCATCATCGAACACACGCAGGTTGGTAATCATATTCGGTACTGAAGGCCTAAAAAGCAATTCAACAGTACATTGATTATTTGAGGGTACAAGCCTAGCGGCCTAAGTAGCTAATAAGTCAGCTGCTGCGTTTTTAATTCTTGGGATTGAAATAATGTTGAATGCATTAAAACATTTAAGGAGGTCGCACACCTCATTCTGGTAAGCTTTTAAGTGAGGAGAAACATAGTGGATTTGATTCCGGATTTGTTTCACAATAATTTCAGAATCCCCAAAAACTTTTAAATTACTTACCTTCAAGTCAATCGCTTTCTTGAGTCCCTACACCAGTGCTTCATACTCAGTTGTATTATTAGTACATTCAAACTCTAATCTACATGAAAGGAAATGTTTATTCTTCTGTGGGTCAATTAGGACACAACTGGCCCCTGACCCTTCTACTGTCTTAGAGCCATCTAAAAATAAAGTCCAAAAATCATTAACTACTGAAAATGAATGTACTCCTCCTGCTAAGTCTACTATTCTACAATCAATCTCGCCAGCCTGCGAGAATTGAAGGAGATCAAGATGGGTATTATATGGGTTTCCAGCTTCTTCCGCTTGATAATTCCCTGGTTCCAACTCAAGAAAATAATTTCCCAATACAGAATCCACAGGTATATTCTTCTCATCTAGTTGGGTAACATTGTACTTCATGTTGGGTTCTCTTAGAATCTTGATCTGGTTTGGACTCCCTTTGTATGGAAACCACAGGTGGGACCAATATGAAGCAAAATATCCATTTAATTTGGCTAACCAATCTCTACTCAGGACCAGACTGTAAGCATCTGGTATATCAGCCACTATGATGTTAATAACTTGGCATACTTTATCATTGGATGCCAGACGGATTAGGACGTCTTTCATCTCAACAATTACCTTAACGTTTGTCCTATCCAACTGAACCACCCTCCACGTGGTTGGCTTTGGTTGCCCATTTATATTCTTACATACTGATATGGGCATGACATTAATGGACGCCCCTCAATCTACCAGAAAATTGTGCACGTTATGATTAAAAATTTCAAATGTTAGGAGGAAAGGTAGATGCTTAGCTTTAGACTCACCTCCAACACTGGTTTCTCCAATTTCTTCTTCATCCTAAGGTTGATTGTCAACGGGTAGCTTGCCATATGATGCTTCAAGTTCTTTCAACAATATCTCTTTTTGATGCGGCACTTTGCACATTTCGAATAGTGGAACATTCGCTTTTACCTTTTTCAAATCCTCCACAATGTCATAATTCATCGGCTGTCCAATTGGATGTGGTTTGCCAGCATTTCCTTCACTTGGCTTGGCTATTGTATCACCCTATCTAGGACTTTGGCTGGTAATCATGAATTCTGGAATCTTATCAGCCAAGGCTTTATTTTGAAACTTCTTCTTAACATTTCTCTATAGCCTTCTGATCTTTGGAAGAATAAGACTGTCGTCCTTAACCGCTACTTGGCTTCTTATGGACACGTTGGTCTCCATAACGCCCTGGTATCCCCGAGTGTTTCCTTCTTCAGCATCAAATACTGAGACTGAATTCCATAATGCCAAGGTCTCCTTTTCCTGATCTTCATTAGACATAGAGGAAAAATTTTATGTTCTTTCTTCATCTCCCTCTTCTATTAACCTAGAATCCAGCAGTTGATTCATCACTAGTGTCATAGAGTTTATCCATTGTGGACAATTCTTTTCAGAGTGTGGCTGTTGGTGGAAAGTGCATAAATTATCCATGCTGACCTCTGTTAGATTCATGGACGCAGCATTGTGAGGAGGAGGATTAGAATGATCCTTATCCTCTATTTTCTTATAATATGGCTTATAAAACCTTTGTGCCTCCTTTTCTTTTTCCATATCTATGATCTTGTTGGAAAGCTTCTGCATCATCTTGTCCATATTTTCCAGATCAGGTGACTTTTCTTCCTTAGGCTTAGCGAACAATAAGGCTTTTCTCCCCGCACCTTTATCTCCTGATTGTTTTGGATAATCTTCAATACTTTCTCTTTCCGCTTCCACCACTTCTGCCTCTTCATAGGTCTCTATCAGGGTAGGCTTGGCCCTACCTTTTGCAAACATGGCCAAATTAGGACCCAAAGCTGAAGTATAGTACTCAATGAGTACTTTGTCTGAAGGCTTATATGTTTCAGAAAAGTTCTTAAGATATGCTGCAAACCTTTGTGTGAAACTGTGCACTTTTTCCTTTTTCTCCTTCTTTAATGCACATAGTCCTTTCATAAGGGCAGCATGATTCTTTTGGGTCGCATACTTACTTCTTAAAATCCTCTCAAAGGTGTTCTAGTCTGGAATCGAGTTAGCAGGAAACCCAAAATACCATGAAGCTGCAGCTCCTTTAAGTGTATGCGGGAAAAGTCGACATACTACATATTCATGCTCCCCAGCCCTTAAACCCTCTATTTCCAGGTAGAAGCTCTGCAGATGATCATCCACTAGGATCTTCTCATTGGGGTCAAATTTAGGCAGCAATTTTTCGAAGGATTGGGGTAATTCATGTAATGGAGGTGTTATATTTAGAGGTGATCTGGCTCTCCATGCAGGTGGTGGATTTGGTGGGTTGGGGGGTTGGTTTGCATTTATTCCAGCCATGAGTCGGGGTGGAGAGTGAGGGGGTGAACCAAAAGGAGTTTGAGCAGGAGAACTGTAAGGGGTATCTGGGCCTTCTTGGTTCAAAGGTAATTCAACCTCCTACAGAGCAGTCTCTACAAGTTATTCCCAATCTCCAACCAACACTGAATCTTCTGCTATAGGATGGTATTTCTTCTTGTATTCTCTTCTAGGTAAGTCAGGTATAATTGGAAACCCTCCAAGCTTCTTTACATATGCCCGGGTGTGCCTTCTTAGGTCGTTAACCACTTCGTTACCAACAGCGTATAGATGTTCTCTGTTTTCTTCCAGGATTGGATTATGGAACCCACTTCTTTCGGAACTGTCACCTGTGGAAAATTCTCAGGAAAACGGGTTTCCTTGGACATCCATGCACTGGCGGCCCTCCTTCTAGCGCCAAAACTATTGGTTCCTGGAAATTTGCAGGCGACAACAGTAAAGGATTCTCCCCAATCAACGTTCCCAACTAGCCCGTTGACTGTTTGGTGTAGGGAATCCATCTGGTTTGTGGTTCGGCTACCGTAGGTCAAGGTAACAAAAACAAATATTTACCGGTTGCGTCCCGGTCCATTGAGCTTTGCATTTTTTACTTAGAAAATGAAATGCAAGTTCCTAACTAAATGCAAGGTGATCAGAATGCAAGGAGCTGTCACAATGTGATGCACAGGTTCTTACCTCTCGTCTTAGACTCACACGCAACCGAATCACATACAATAAGAAATAACTTAACCATCTAATCTATCCCTAAGGAGCAAGGTTATCATTCGTTAGTGAGCAATACATTTCGTACATGCATTATGAATAGTTACAGACAACTAACACTTCATTCAAAACACATGAACAATTACATATATTTAAACAACCAGATAGCTGACTATTTTATGAACAACATTTATTACTCACAGTGGAGGAAATACCAAACATACTGAAGAACATTTAACAAGAACATAGGTTCAGGAAATTAAATACTCTCACAGTGAATGAAACAAAGCTGAAAATGAAATAGTTCCCCTTCAACATTATTCATTGAGTCGCATTGATACATTCCACATTTCACTCTCTCCAGCAGGCAAAATTGCAGTTTGCTTTGCAAAATGACGTAGTTCATCTTACAAGTAAACAATTACAACATTTCCCCTAGGGAAAAAGCCCTCTCTCCTTCCTACTTCCCCATATTTAAACTACACCCCCCATCGTTTGGGATTCCCCAGCGTGTGACTTTCCAGTCTCTCCAAACCTTTCAGCTTCCTCTTCTGGCCGTTTTGGCTTCTCGATTATCTTCTGCGTTCATTCATATCCCGATCAGTAACCGATAGGTCTTCCTAGTTTGTACCTTTGTCATTTTCTTGTTTTGTCCTTTTCTCCGCCTTGTCCTCCTTGTGACCCTACCAATTTCAATCTGACCAAGCTAAGCCTTCACTCTGGGTCGCCTCAGTAGTCTGTCGAATTCCTCCTGCAAAACAACTTCAGTGCATCATTCGTTGAAATGGGATTTTAAACATTAAAATTATCTACTCGGAACGGTCAACCCACAAGAAAATAGCCAGGTGATAGTCTTGATTAAGCCTTGGGCGGGAAGGTTATAAATCGGCAGTATGCAAGGTTTGGGCATCGGACGCTAAACCACTTTCCCGGCCGCAATGGAGGATGGGAAAATACTTCAGGCATGCGATGGAAAGGGCGGGAAAACTTTAAGTCGGAAGTCGAAAGGCTTTGACGTCGGAAGCGAAATGGATTTCCTGACTGCAATGGCGGATGAAGAAAAGATATAGTCACGCGATGGACATCGGGGAGCAGATCGTTTCACACTTTGGAATCTAAACTGCTCTAAGAGCCGCAACGGTGGACGATACAAATATTACAGCCCCCAATTCTACATAAAAGACGCACAAAAAATCTAAGTAATGGAAAACTCAAAACATCGACGGTCCAGTTGATTCACCTCAGAGACAATGGGCAACTGATCAGATGGGTTTCTGGCTAGCAAGCCACATTCAATTCTGCGACCAACAACAAAATCTAAAAACATGCATCCTCTAGAAATAGGCCGCCAAAATAATCATTAGAATCAAACAAAGCTAAAGCAAGACCAAACCTTCATGCATCAAATGGAATAAGAGCATCTTTAAATGGAAAGGAGGGGACCCAAAATTTAAGAGATTTGGGGAGAGAAGTTGCAGCAGCAACGCCTTATTTCTATGAAAGATGTTTTGACATTTTCAGGGGCATCAATGTCAAGTATGGGAATGGTGACATGAATAAATGAACCTATTCTTAAGACTTATTTTATTAATGGCTATGTTTTCATATCTATATGTGATAACATTGTTTTATTTGATCAATTTTTTTTTCTCAATATTCTAACATGGTCTCACTCTTCTAATAATTATAATGAGCATTCTATATGTGTTATCATGTGATCATTGTTTTCTTTATTTATATGTTATTGTTAACCTTGTGTAAAAGAAATTTCATAGTTTTTATAAGCAATCTCTTTATGACCATTAAATGCTCTTGTTAATTAATTTCTTGAGTAAAATCATTTTTTTGAATCTATGTGATATCATAGGTTGATCATAATTTGCTATATGTTGATCATGTTAAACATTTTGATCTATTTTCATATATATCATGTCATGTTTATTTTGATCATCTTTTACTCAATGTTTATCTGGATTTGAACCATCTTATAATCTTGAAATATTTGTCATGAGTACCTTGTTCTTGTTGCATTGATATTTATATTCTTGTGATTGCAGAGGTTGTCTTGTTCGTACTTGTCTCTAACGTTCCTATATGGAATCATTGACATGTGTTTCTTGTCTCTAACGTTCATTGAAATTTTTAGGGTCATCTCTTGCATATTAACATGGTGTTAATAAGAAATGAACCCGTTCTTAAGATTAGTTGCTTGATGACTATATGTTTTCATATTATTAAGTGATATCTTGGCTCATTATTCTATATTGGTATCTATTATGATCACTCATGTTTGTGCTCCTCTATTTATTAGATCACATCATTTCTTTTTTCTTGATAATCCTTTTCTAAAAATTTATATGGTCTTGCATAGAAGCAATTCCTATTATCTATATTCTCTCGAGCAATGTCATTTTATGATCACTTATGATTTTTGGGCTTGTCATGTTTATTATATGATTTACTCTTGGAATTTTCTTTATGCATATTAACTACCTATGTTGTGGGATAGTTTGCTTCTGCTATTCCTTTCTTGTTTAAGCATATGATGGTTGCAAATCTCTGGTTTTTCAGGATTGTTCCTCTTTTCAAGTTTTCCTTGATTGCAAAAAACATGGTTGATGTTAAGAAGGAATGTAATGTTGAATTTTATCATATTATATCCCAATATTCTAGTAATGTTATACGATGGACATCCATCTTCTGCTGGTCATGCATCTTTTAGTTGTGTTGTGAAAGATGTATGCTTGGTTCATGTTTCAATGGAAAGACCATTCAGGTCTTGTATTCACAATGTAATCCTCAATAAGAGCTCTCTGAAGACTTTTTTGATGTATGGATCCAGGGTTATCATCTTCGTCATACAATCTATTGCAGATTTATTTAAGCTATTAGTTGAGTTACAAGTTGTGATGATTTTGCATCTACATGTTCTATTGTATTAGGCATACATTGTTGTGTTATGCAAACGTTCATCATACAACTTGGTTCATATGTATTCTCATGATAATTGGATCCTATCTTAATCAAGCCCATGAGGTGAAGTGTATTATTTATTCGCATCGTATAGATAATTCTAGAATTTGTCATCAAGGGGATTTTGGTGCATTTCCACCTTCTCTCAATTTGTATTATTTCCCTCAATCATCAATAAGGGGGGGTGTTAGAATATGTAATGATGACTTATGTGGTATATTGGTAAAATATCATTTAAAGGCATAAAATAACTCTAATATTATAAAATAGAATTATCGCACATGCATCATTGTAATTATATCCTTTGTAACCATTCTCTCTATAAATATGTGGAAATTCATTTATCCCACGTGTTATGGGATGTATTGTAATATAAATCTCTTGGTATATAAGGGAGGTGAAGGAGACCCTTTTGGGTATGTGTTGATTGCATTTCATCACACATCACATGTTGCGGTTGTCATTTGTACACACATGACTGGGTGATGGAGCTTGATGTGATGCATATGTTAGGATGCCATGTAATCTTGGAGATCTCTTTTCAGAATAATGAAAGATGAAACACTTCCCGTGGACATAGCCCATATTGGGTGAACCACGTATATCAATGTTCTATTGTTGTTGTTTTTTCTCCAATTTTATTTCATTTTTTATGTTGCTTGATAGATAGAAGGATAGACTAGTAATGCTTTCCATATTTTATATGATATTATTTCATATGTTCACAATATTCTAATAGAGGAGAGACTCATTGTATATCATCACTTGATGAAGTAGGAGCATTTTTTGAATGCTTATTTCTTTTAACAAACTATGATATTCAAGCACAATATGAAAAGGAAAAGTGATGTGTGCATACCCATTCGCTAAGAGTACAAACATTAATACAAACAGTTCCTTGTATAGCAACAAAATGGTGATGTGGATCACATATCTTTCTTCCAATATGATGTAGCACCTTCCCAAATATGATATGAGCCTGAAAGGAATATGATATAATATCACAAATATTATCATATAGAAAAAAAATACCAAAGTTTCAGTTTATCCATGAGGATATATGGATAGAGTAGGAAAAGGATGAGCAACTGGGGAAAGCTGATGGATGTAAAAATATGAATGATGGGTGGACCTGAGACCATAAATGTACATTTTTAGAAAAGATAAAAACATGTGTAAGATAATTTCAATGATTAATAAGGTCATGGATAACCAACCTGTGAAAAATAGACAAGACTAGAAACCATTTCATATAAGTAACACTGCATAAGAAACCAATGAGGAATCAACTAGTGAACTTTGGGTTTGTGTAGTATTAGCAGCATTCAAAGGCATGGTACATGGTATGGATGGTGGTATGGATGGTTTCATGACATGCATATCATATTTAAAATATGCTTCTAAATCAGAATTATAACCAGTTTAAGATATTGAGGAAGAGTTTCTTAAAGACAAGTCAAGATCTAGTGAAAAATCACAAGTATTGGGAGATGAATCTAGGAGACAGATAGGTGTATTATAAAATAAAGAAACTAAGATTTATGATTCTGATATATCAGTAAATAAATATATATCATATATCTGAGGAAATTATTTTACTATGGCACTCAAAGAACAGTTTAAATGACCTTGTAACTGCACACTATGAAAGTGTTCCGAGGATTCAACATGCTTGTCTAGCTCATGTGGAACTTCGATGTTGTGCTTCTCAAGAAATTGAGACATCATTTTCACATTATCATTGAAAATTTTATTCTCAAGATTCAATCCCTTGATTCAATAATAACACTTGGTTGTACTTCCTTTCTTCTTGACTTTCTTCATTGAACCTTCATCAGTAGGCTTCGAAATTTCGAAGAAATTGAGACATCATTTTCACATTATCATTGAAAATTTTATTCTCAAGATTCAATCCCTTGATTCAATAATAAAACTTGGTTGTACTTCCTTTCTTCTTGACTTTCTTCATTGAACCTTCATCAGTAGGCTTCGAACTTTCGTCTTCGATATCTAACTTTGGCTTCTTCTCTTTCACAATTTATTCTATTTTGACTTGGAATTATTAATTAATTGAACTATGATAGCATTATACTTTCCCTTGGAATATTTAAAATCATCCATTTAGATCAGTTTATCTCGCTCCTTTTCAACGAATTAAAGAATTTACCCAAAGAAGTCATTTTCCAATTCAAAATAGCAAGCTTAGTAGCATGAAATGTAGATGCAAAAACTAAGTATTCAAGACCCAATTTTGATAGATTATAAATGATAAATTTATATTCCTTCTTATAAATCCCAAATTTCTTGATAAATATAACAATTGACTTGAATTTGACAAATAAACCTTCAATGGAATCGAAACTACTTGGGCTCAATGAGAATAATTTGTTTTCCAACTAATGTGCTCTTATCTGATATTGAACTCCAAACAGAGACTAAATTTGGGTACATATTTGTTTTGTAGTTCTGAAACCATCTATATTATTAGGATAAATATATAGGAAAATCAATCCATAAGCTTCATCCAACCTATTATTCCACTTAGCTTTCTTGACAACAGAATTTGGTTCATTTTGAAAAGAAATAAAAACTCTATAGAGTCCCTTACTGTGAAACATGATGAAAATATAGGACTTCCATTCATGATAATTGAAGGGATTGAGTATCATTTTAATTTATCTTATTAATAAATTTTATTACAGTGATAATTTTTTCAATTTTTCCCTATTTCGACCTTAGACTAGTTTTGATGTCTAGGTCTCCAAATTAACCCAAATGATCCAAAATAATATGAGAAGGTATATGACTGATATTAATAATTTAATATGATGTTATAATATTATATATAACCTTCCAAATAATTCTTAATTATTGTTCAATATTATATCCAAGGTAGGATTTTTCACTAACCGATTGGGGTTCCAATCCCGCAAGGGGAAATGCTAAAAATGAATTTCCAAATTCTCCCAAACCCGCTAGAATTTATGAAAATAGGTAGATAATTTTTAAGGTAAATTATTGAGGTCTCATTTGAATCTTTAATCATTTTATAAATTCTGTTATAACCCTCTCCCAAAAATATACAAAATCACTAGTTCGACCGTTGGGGAAATGGCACCAAATCTTGTCCAAATGCAAATAAACTGAGTAATATGACTTAAAATTCTTAAGTGTTGGTTATGAAACTTTTAATAATAATAAATGGAATTAAATTAATCATATATATAAAAGAGAAACATTATTTCATTTGAAATAATCATCATTACAATGCCATACATCAATATAGTGGGGAAATGGTCATTGTTTGCTCATTAATGCTCCCAAACCCACTCGAATTTATGAACAGATGAAGAGGATGTTTAAGTTAAATTGTAAAGTTCTCATATGCATCATTATTTTTTTTATACATCCTGTTATAACCCTCTCCCAAACAGCTACAAAATCAATAATTTGATCCCTCAGGAAATGGCACCAAATCTTCTCCAAATGGAATTAAACTAAGATAACTTCAAATCATTATGTGATCAAAATTAAACTCATAATACTCATAAATTAAATTCCATTCATCATAAATATATCATAGATACATTCTTCCATTCGAAATAATCGGCATTACCATGACATACATCAATATAGTGGGGAAATGGTCCTTGTTTGCTCATTATTAGTCACTTTTACATATAACCATTTGGTATTTAGACCTGATAATTTATTATAATAAATAAAATGTAAAATTAAACTTATTAAAATAATAAATGGATCAAAAAAATCTCTTCCGAAGAGTACAATATCTCACCTAAAGTGCAATCCCTCAATGAGCAAGAATATGCAATAAAAACTAGAAATGGTTGAGAGAAAGTGATACACTAGAAGGAACCATGATATTATATATATATTACACCTAAAAATAAAAAATACATTAAATCTCTATGAAATAACTGAGTGGTCTCTCCAAAAAATGACTTGTCTGGGAATCTTCCACCCTCAAAATTGGCTAATGCAAGAAACTAGTCATCCACTAGCTCTCTCTCTTAACAAATGAAAATTTCTAG
This sequence comes from Pseudotsuga menziesii, assembly GCA_001517045.1. Classification (NCBI taxonomy): domain Eukaryota; kingdom Viridiplantae; phylum Streptophyta; class Pinopsida; order Pinales; family Pinaceae; genus Pseudotsuga; species Pseudotsuga menziesii. Next base: position 156,259 of record LPNX010589238.1, on the reverse strand, counting down.
AAGGATAAAAATTTCCCTTCATTCCTTTTTCTTAAAATTTATAAAGTTTCCAATATCTCTATGGTTCAATGTCCTTCCAATAGATGCATTCAAAGTCTAGTTGGGCAGAGATTCCAAAGAATTCCACTTGTACAACAATTCCTAGTCTCCCACTTCCACCAAATCACATGTGGAAGAATATTATCACCACTAACTCCCTTGATCACCATATTGGATCTATTTTTATCCCTGACATGTAATATATGTCATATTTAATCCTTCAGATCTGATTTGTTTCATAGGTGTTAAAGCATCTTCATCATTGTTGTCATAGAGCTAGGGAATCTAGTCCAAGTGTCTCACTAGCTCCAAAATGCTTCTTCCTCTTCCATGGGAGTTAATATTCCACTCAAATTATACCTTAATTGATTCATTACAATTATATTGACCTTAAAACTCATCCAAATACCATTGGGATTCTTATGTATTCAAAATGACAAGAGGAGGATGCCATGTGGCATAGAAAATATAACTTGTGTGGGTCCCACATCCTCCATGTATCTTCATGATCAATTGCCACTTTTATTTTCCCTTGTATTTATTTATTTAGATAATTTATTAAATATTTATTCCATTCTAATTTTCAAACATCATTTATTGTCCCCCTTATTCAAAATCCCAAAGCTTCCACCCCCAACCTAGGAAACTAGTAATTTTTCTCCTTGGCAATTATTTGACCCTTATCATCAATTTGACAAAATATCATGAATATGGAAAATGTTTTTATGAATATGTTACCCAATTCACAATTTTTGACATGAAAAATCCTCCCTTCCCCATATTGTGTGTCCTCAAGCAATTTCAAACATGGGTGTTGAAGAACCTATTTTCTATATGATTCTTTGAAGTTGGCACTGAGTTGCCCAAATTTGAGTCTTTGAGATTCCATGAATATTTTAGAGAGGAACCACCATTATTTATTATACACTATTATGATTAAAATCACTTTATTAAGTGTGGAATCCATCTCCCATAATTCTTGTTTTCCAAAAAAATTGAAATCAATGGGGCTAAAAACTATCTGAGTGTCCCATTTCTTGTATTGCACTCCAACAATTAATAGTTCTCTCCAAACCATACCATTAGGAAAGAGAATTCCAGGATCCCATTTCCTTGTATTCATTCTTACAAAAACCAGGATTACATAATATATATCATCAAAGGACATAACAACATAATAAAAATGTACATCAAGGAGGTGTCTCATCAATAAATCATGAAAGTGCTTATACATCCAAGTAAGTAGACCACCATTTTCCAAGTGCATACAAGATTAAGTGAGCAATCAAATATTATTCAATGACAAAGGTGAGGATCCCATTTCCTATAATTCTTCTCCAAAAGGATGTGATATGCATTGAAATATTACACCATGTATTCTTTCATCCAAGAATTCAATGAATAATCTCCACTAAAATTAAAACCAAATAATGAGCAAAAAAAACAAGGAGACATCAAATGACTCAAAGAAGTCTCACCCATACATCCATGAATGAGAGAATCATAAATATATAACAAAGTATGTTGTTGGAAACAAAAATGTTCTCCAATCATAAATCTATTCACTCCAGTGGTGGATGAGGTTCCTCCAACATCAAATGAACCAAGTTTTATCAATAGAAACCATGAGTCTTCAAGTGACTCAAATGCATATTATAGGTGGATCCACGTAGATGTGCATAATCCTAAAGTAACAAAGGATATTTATGAAAATGTTAATAATAATGTGCTCTGACCATTTCATCATAAAAAGGAAATGTAGGAGTTCCATACTGCTCATGTGGCACCATAAAAAAGAACCTTTCAACCCATACTTCATTGAGACTAATGATGCAAAACATTGAATTGTAGGATGTAGGAGAATGAAATAAATCACTTAAATGATCAAAAGGTGCAGAATTTTAACCATTGGAAGGATCTATATGGGTAGTATCATGCATCTCGTTTAAAAGTGTGAAACCTTTTTCATAGATTGCTTCCAATGTAGAGGAATCGTGCACTTCTTTAAAAATTGCATAACCTTCATCAAGAGACAATTCAAGTTCCTCTTCCACCACATCAAGTGTTTGGATCTCTTCAAGTTCATATTCAAACACATCAAACACATTCAAATTTCCACATTTCTCATGATCCACCATGTCATGAGAATCCTCCAAACAATCTACCATTTGACAATCCGAAACATAGGAGGAAAAACAATTATCTTGCAACTTTTCAAGAAGTTTCTCATTCTGAATTGTGAGATTATGATTATCCTCATTATTATTCAAGTATGCATCATGTAACAATTCACTAAGCTCAACCAAATTGTTCCTATAAAAAATAAAAGAGATGAAATTACCTTCAATGTTGCACATTGCTCTTTGAATCTTCTCCATGTATTCAAGGAAGGATGGTTCCTTCAATGAAGAAATTTTCCAACAAGAATTTGACTCCAATGATTTAGTGTCATGGAGTATGCTAAGCGCCTCATGGATATCCATTTCACTCATATTCAAAGACTCTTCAATAAAAAGAGGTAATTGTTGAGGGATATCCTCTTCTTGATTGTTCTTGATTTGATCAACTTCTCGAAGCTGAAGTGGTGATGGGGAAGTTAACCTTGGTTCTTCATTGGCTGATACAATTTCTTCATCTTCATGCTTACTAGAATTTTGGCTTGCAGAAAAAATTTCAAATATGATCTCTATGTAACCAACATAGAGTTGTGAGCACCCATCAGTAGGTAATCCTTCATAGTTCAAGCATCCATCAGTAGATTCCCTTTGGTCCATGTCCAATGTAGAATGTGTTTCAGAATGATATTCAATAGTTTCAGGGTACTCTTATTCATTCTTGTGTGATGTTTATTCATCCTTTTCAGATTCAATTGGGTGTATATTTGGATCCTTTTCATGTACTACTTATTCTACTTCACTTATTTCAAAACTAGGTGGTTCATGGGTCTCCTCCTTTTTCTCCTTCAAGCAAGCTGATGCATTTTTCCCCTTGGTTTTCTTAACATCAATATATTTTCTCCCAAGTTGGATAACCAAAAATTTGAATCATTTCATAATATTATTTTTCATGTATTCAAATATAGGTTCCAATATTTTTATATTCTCCTCACCATCATATGAGGTTCCCTTTTCATTGTTAGTCATATTTTCCTCAAAAAATTTGCCTTCTTCTCCTACTTTTTTTTCCTCTTCAACAAAAGCACTTTTGGTTTCAATCTATAATGGTGGTCCCTGGATTATTGTGCTCATAAATATCTGACCACATCAGGTTCCAATATCATGCTATTATACCACTGTAATGTATTTTTTTAATAAATTTTATTACAATGAACCATTTTCACTTTTTCCCCTATTTCGACTTTCGAGTAGTTTTGATGTCTAGGTCTCCAAATTAATACAAATGCTCCCAAATATTATGAGAAGTTATATGGATGATATTAATACTTTAAAATTATATTAATGTATGATTTATTACCCTCCAAATACTTCTGAAACCTTGTTTAATATTCTTTCCAAGGTAGGAGTTTTCACTAGCCAATTGGGGTTCAAATCACCCACGGTAAATGCTGAAAATGGATTTCCAAATGATCCCAAACCCACTCGAATTTATGAATAGAGGAATAGGATGTTTAAGGTAAATTATTAAGGTATCATGTGAATAATTATTCATTTTATAAATTCTGTAATAATCCTCTCCCAAAAAGCTACAAAATCACTAGTTCGACCCTTGGGGAAATGGCACCAAATCTTCTCCAAATGCAAATAAACTGAGTAAGAAGACGTCAAATTCTTAAGTGCTGGTTATGAAACTTGTAATACTCATAATTTTAAGTCCATTAATAATATATATATATATGTATCATATAAACATTATTTCATTTGAAATCATCCGCATTACAATGGCATCCATCAATATAGTAGGGAAATTGTCATTGTTCGCTCATTAATGCTCCCAAACCCACTCGAATTTATGAATAGAGGTAGAGGATTTTTAAGGGAAATTGTTAAGGTCTCATATGAATCATTATTAATTTTATAAAGGATGTTATAACCCTCTCCCAAACAGCTACAAAATCACTAATTCAACCCTTAGGGAAATGGAACCAAATCTTCTCTAGATGCAATTAAACTGAGTAAGATGACTTCAAATGCTTAAGTGTTGAAAATGAAAATTGTAATACTCATAAATGAAATTTAATTCATCATAAATATATCATATATACATTATTTTATTCTAAATAATAATCATTACATATAAGACATCAATATAGTGGAGAAATGGTCATTGTTTGCTCATTAATATTCGCTTTTACCGATAACCCTTTGGTATTTCAACCTATGAATTCCTGAGAATGAATAAAAGAGAATATTAAACTTATTAAAATAATAAATGGACGAGGAGAATATCCCCCAAAGAGTACAATAGCTCACCCAAAGTGCAATCCCTCCATGAGAAAGAATATGCAATAAAAATCAGAAATGGTTGAGAGAAAGTGATGCACCAGAAGGAACCATGATCTTCCATATAGATTACAACTGAAAATAAAAAAAATAATTAAAGATCCATGAAATACCTAAGCTGCCTCTCCAAACACCAACTTGGATGGGAATCGTTCACCCTCAAAATTGGCTAAAGCAAGAAACTAGTCATCCACTAGCTCTCTCTCTCTCTTCACAAATGCAAATTTCTCAAATGACCAAAATATGCCTTCAGTATTTGTTCTTGACATTTATAAATTTTCCAATCTCTCTATGGGTCGAATTCCTTCCAAGAGATGCATTCCAACTCTAGTTGGGAAGATATTCCAAAGAATGCCACTTGTACAACAATTCCTAGTCTCCCACTTCCACCAAATCACATGTGGAAGCATATTAGCTTCCTTAATTACCTTAAGCACCCTCTTGGAGCTATTTTTAGCCCTGAAATGTCATATATTTCATATTTAAGCCTTCAGATATTATTTGTGTCATATGTGTCATAGCATCTTCATCATTGTTGTCATACTATCTAGGGAATCTAGTCCAAGTGTCTCAGTAGCTCCAAAAGGCTTCTACCTCTTCCATGGGAGATACTATTCCACTCCAATTAAACCTTAATTGATTAATTCCAACTATATTAACCTTCAAAATCATCCCAATACCCTTGGGATTATTTTGGATTCAAAATGATTAGAGGAGGATTTGATGTGGCATAGAAAATCTATCTTGTGTGGGTCCCACATCCTTCATGTGTCTTCATGATCAATTGCCGCTTTGATTTTCCCTTGTACTTATTTATTTAGCTCCTTTATTAAATATTTATGCCATTATAATTTTCAAACATCGTTTATTGTGCCCATTATTCCAAATCCCATAGCTTCCACCCCAACCTGGGAAACTAGTAATTTTACTCCTTGGCAATTATTTGACCCTGTACAAGGAGCAAGTCGATAAGTCGACTTGAACGATAGAAAAATTAGTCGATCACACGAATAAGTTGGTCAACCAACTAAACTAGAGATTATAAGGTCGGCCACCTAACGTCGTGTCGGTTCACCGAACTGACAGGTAGTTATTTTGTAACTGTTTTGTAATCATATATATTAGGTTGTTGAGCCAGATGAGAACTCAGTTCAGTTCTCTATGTTGTATGGACTCATTCATGTAATATAATCTATTATTTCACTTACTTGTTCTTATCTCTTGTCTCTATCTTATATGTAGGTTTAGTATGTATTATTGGTAACCTTATGTGATCTATGAGATTACAGCATTGGTTTTGTTGCCCGTAGTACATGTCTGAAATATACGCAAACAGATGATACCGGAATAGGAGATTAAGGATTGGTGGGAAGGTAAAGTTGCAAACTATTTGCAGAATTACACACGAAGGAACAGATTGACAATCGCACAAGAAAAATTAATATTCTTCACAGAAACGCATGAGAAGTTTGTAGAATCAGTGCCCTAACTTCTGAAGAAACTCCTGAATGAAAAAGCCGAAAGGGAGTAACGAACAATAGTTGCTGGAAAAATTTATCCGAGGAGGTAGAACAAACTTGTCGGAGTGGTTCAAGAAAATCACCAATGACTTTTGTGAGGAGAAAGCAGTGGAAGATAGAACTTCGGTGGAAACCATCAAGGAGAAATTTTACATAGACCTCACCAAGCAATTTCTATGTTCCTTACCGACCTTGCTGTTCAAATTTCTGATTGAGAAGGGAGTGGGACATATTGTCGAACCTCATCCATCACTTCATGAACTACCATCGAACTCTAACTAGGTGGAAAAGAAAAAGAAGTGGGAAAAATTCATTCTAGAAAGGGAGTGGGAATAGTTCCTAAGAAAGTAGACCAAACTATCCAGTCTTTCGAAAAGCGTCAGGTAGGAAATGGGGGGGTAGCTGGTCATATGTTGAGATAAAGTGGAGTGGATTCTAGTCGACTAGAAGCAAATACCATTCACTAGTAATGAGAATTCAACCAAAAGGGAAATCAAGAGAATAGTATAACATAACGGTATGTTGGACATTTAGAAAATAGAGAGGGAAGAGAGACAACAAAGGAGGGAAACATGAAGAGAAAGAACCTCAGTGCTACATAGAGGAAGGAGTCCTAGGGAAATCGACTAAGAAGGGAATCCGCTAGAGTCAGGTCATGAACGATATGAAGAAGGCATGGAAGAAGAGGCGTCCCCTACACTGGAAGAATTGTGGATAGAGCAGCCAGAAGCTCTCCAATTAATAGCTCCCCATGAAGGAGCAACTCTCTCTCCGTTGAATCTACATACCCAAATATAGACTATTGTCTAAGAGGACCTCCAACTATGAGCTAGTGACTTTGGTATATGGAGGCAACTAGAAGATAAGACATACACTGGACGGCACCTCATTATCCATTGACCAGAGGAAGGAAATTGGGTTACCTTTCAAGCGGTACCCTCCAACCGAAGTATCCACTTACTCTTACCGACACATGAAGGAGAACCCCCCCTACCAAATACATCTTTGGAAGACACAGAACATTAAGAACTACGGACAAATAGTTGTAGTGGGTCATCGACAGACAAAGTCGACATCAACTGACTACCAGTCGAAGAAGAATTGACAACCAATGGGAACAAAAGTTCCATTGACCATAGTTCCGCAGAGACAAATAAACCAATAACCCCACCACCCCCACCCCCACCCCCAACTCCACCACCACCACCTTCTAAGAGCAATGACAGTGATTCAGACATGGGTCATGGATTAGCACACATTCCTCTATATGAGGGGGATAAGGACCCTAGATGACACTGGTTCATTTTTGAGCCGACTTGGGAGGCCGACCAAGTTACCGATGAAGACAAACAAATGGCATAGTTTGCGGGTGCCTTGAGGAAAAGGGCATTGAATTGGTATATGACCTTTTCAGAAAGACAACCTAGAGAAACCAAAGCTGAGATCAAAGTGCAATTTCTATCATTTTTCAAAACTCCAGATGCCAAACACCTAGCAACGAAAAAAATAAAAGCAACATCACAGAAGCCAGGGGAAACTGTCCATGACTATGATAAGCAATGGAAAGACCTTCTGAGCCAGCTGGACTATGTTATAAATGAAAAATTACAAATCCAGTGGTTTATTGTAGATTTATCTCAGAAATTCTGCCGACACATCAGTATGGAAACATTCAAATCCTACAAAGATGTGCTTACAAAAGCTCTCCAAGTGGAAATGGATGAGGACATACCCCCATACTCCACTAATCATAGATTGGAAGAATAGATGGAGAGTGTACAGAAGTCTTTAAAGGAGTTAAACCTCAAGAATTAGGATATCTGGTGCACCAAGTGCTCGATGGATGGACACTCCAAATACAACTATCGACAGGAATATAGCCGACAGGACATTCCATTCATGTAGACAAAATCTTTTTGCGACATTTTCCAGGAGCATGGGTATGACTCGACAAAATATTTCCTGTTCAACATGAAGAACGGAAAGGCATCCTGGTGTGCATTCTACGAAACTAAAAATCATAACACAGTGGACTACCATTTGAACCTGAAGAACTGATAGAACTACCCTGCAGTCTACCAAACTAATGTAGTTGCACAACATAATGAGAAAAACAACTTACCAAACGATCAGAATGATCATAGGTATGAAGGTCGAAGATATGAGCGTCGGTATGACTATCGACGTGGAAGCTATGAAGGAAGAGGTCGATTCCTTGGGAATCACGACAATCGACCACGTCAACCCATCTAGTGCTTTACATGTTATAAGGAGGGACATCGATATGCAGACTGTCCATATAAAGACGGAACTGACCTCAAATTTTGTACTCATTGTGAAGTAGGGGATCACGCACTAGAGGATTGCCCTACCATGTTGGAAAAAATAAATACAAAGAAAAATGTCAATGTCTTGTCATGTGTGTAAAAAAATGATGTAATAAACACAAAAAATTTGCATATTGTAACTCGACAAGGAACAAAAAAAGGAAGTGATAACCCAAGAATCAGCAAAATAAAAGAGAAAAATACCTACCCTGATCCACTTAAAGAGAAACAAACATACAACGAAGCAAGCAATGTATTCAAATAAATTGCATGACAAGAATAAGCTAACAACAATCGAGATAACACAATAAATGAACTAATACAGCTCGTACAAAAAGACACCTCCGTCTCTCAGTTCATCGATTTGCTATATGAAATAAAACATAACAACTCTGAAAAACAAACAAATAACATCTGTAGCTTAAATCAAAAAGATAAAGGTGATGTCGACCCATTTGTCGACTTGGAAAGCAAAGGATACCATGTCTGACAAGTAGTGCTCAACTTTGGATCACAAGTAAACATCATGACTCATGACACTTGGGAACAAATGGGTAGACCTCGACTATATGAGTCGGGAATATACTTGAAACTAGCCGACCAAGGCCTAATTGAACCTATTGGATTCTGGAAAAACGTTGACACAACTATAAAAGGAATCTCAACCAAAGTTGACTTCGAAATCATTGACCCTGAAGAGGGATCTAGTTCCTTCCTAGGATTAGTAGGTTGACCTTGGGGTAGAAAGATGAAAGCATATATATCCTTGGACAAAGAGAGAATCAAATTAAAAGGAAATGGACAAAAGGTCAGTGTACCTATTCACCCATATCAAGGATAACCTTGGACTGAACCTATCGATGAAGAAGTCAATGTCCGACAACTCTACCAGATTCAAAACAATGCAGATTATACAGAACCTAATATCTACAGAGAACTTCATTTAGGCAACCAAAACTCAGTTGGTTATAATTAATACGCAGAATTATATGACTGGGAGATTGAGAACTATGAAACACAAGCAAGAGGGTGTTGGACCATTCAAAAAGTGCAGAAAAATCCCACCCAACAGTGCTTCATAGTGTTCGTTGTCCCAAAAATCTTTAAGAAGAAAATTAGGGAATACCCTACCTTACAACCTACCAATGTAAATACTACACAAATACTAGGATACAAGGAAAGGGAATCACTAGTCATGCATGTAGAACAAGTTTCCAAAAATATTGGTGAACATGGCCGACTTCAAAGCCTAGTAGAAACTTTTATAGGAAAAGCTGCTCGATGGTGGGATACCCATCAGACAAGACTGCAGACTTGGACAACAGCGTTGGCTTCCTTTGTCAAAAATTTTGTAGGAAAGAAGTTAACCAAACAAGCTCAAAGTCCTATATTCACTCAAGGACAAAACCTAGAAGATCATATTAAGACATGTGAAAAAGAATGGAGAAGGCTTGGATACAAGGATGAACGAGCATGGCCACACCTGTTCCCATCAACCCTCACTGAATTACCAAATAAATGGTATAAAATGGAAGAAGCTAGAGGTGAAACATTCTTATGGCATGAAATCAGGGAAAATTCCATTAAATATTTCAATTTTATACCACAAAATGAAAACTTGGTCGAAACAGTAAAATAGATTAAAGAATTTATCCAGCCGACCGAAAACAAATCCTTAAAAGATAACCGACAGACAATGAAATGCAACAACATACAAACGAGGACAAAACCACAGTCGACAAGACTACAGTTAGAAAATGAAAATACAGAAGGGAAAAGTTTTAGATGGAAATCAAACCATGTCGAAATGACCAAACCTATTTGTACAATCCTTAAAGTGGAAACAACCGACAAATAAGATACTGACAAAATGACTGCAGCTAACTTCCCTGCCACATTCTCATAGTTTAAAGAAGGAAGTCAACTGATCAATGAAGCCAAAGCACCAGAATGGCTAGATGCTAAATTCAAAACTAGGGAATTTGACATCTCAAATGATGATTGACCAAAAATGGAAAATATTGGTGACTACTGGAGTGAAGAGTAGACCACAGAGATAGTGAACTTATTAAAAGAGTTCCAAGATGTATTTTCTAGAGATTATAAAGACCTCAAAGGCTTAGTCCATGAAATGGGAGAAATGAAGATTGATACTAAGCCTGATGTTAGACCTATGAAGAAAAGACTGACCATCATACTTCACAGCCCATGAAGACTAGGCACATCATAATAACTATTTAGACCAGATAGAAAGAATTTGTGTACCTCCCTGTTTCTTTGAGACGAAGAAATGTTTTGTTTGTGGGGAATATGTAGAAGGAGCAAGTAGATAACTCGACATGAACGATAGCCAACTTATTCGATCAGCTGACTAAGTCGATGAGCTGACTTAGTCGATCACACAACTAAGTCAGTCGGTCAACTAAACTAGAGATTAGGTCGGCCACCTAAGGTCATGTTGGTTCACCGAACTGATAGGTAGTTATTTTGTAACTATTTTGTAATCATATATATTAGGCTGTTGAGCCAAATGAGAACTCAGTTTAGTTCTCTGCATTGTATGGACTCATTCATGTAATATAATCTATTATTTCACCTACTTTTTCTTATCTCTTGTCTATGTTTTATATGTATGTTTAGTATGTATTATTGGTAACCTTATGTGATCTGTGAGATTACAACAAACCCTTAGCATCAATTTGACAAACTCTCATGAATATGGAAAATGTTATTAGGCCTTAGTGACCCAATGAAATTTTTTGGACATGACAATCATATATTAAGAAGAATCTATATTGAGATGTTGATTCCTTCAAGGAGATACTCTCTGCAACCTGCAAAAATAAAACTAGGAGAAAATCTTGTAATCTTAATACAAGCTCTTCTTCAAAGAGGAATATGAGATTGGATGCACTCTAGTAGAGAGAAAATATATATAGTCAACTCTGTTGAACTTGAACAACATTGCATTCTAATACCATGTATAAATTGCATCTATGTTAGCATGTAGAAATTGCAGCTCTGATACCATATATAAATAGAGCCTTGATGCAAATAAGAAGCACATGAAGTAGATATTGCTACATGATAATTATGACAAGCATGCGCAAGAAAAATAGAGAGAATATAGAGAGACTAAATCACATGAATAAGAGATGAATATTGGAGTGTATCCTTTCATTAATTAATGATGAATACTAGTGTACATAAATAGTGCATCCCTCATAGGTAAATTTGGATTGCATAAGAGACAACTCATCTAGCTCAGAAAGAGGACTTACTAAATATGATAAACCCCCAGAGGTGGATAAATCATTTTCCTAATCAGTCAAGGACCTCACGAATTATCTAAATCCTGAGTGATTTGTCATGGCTGATGGAAAAGCATGCCAATTCTGGAATCTGGAGATAAAATCATGGAGGATGAATTGGAAACAAAAGATAGCAGTTTTTATAGTTGACTAGCTTTACCTTATCCAATGAAAACTTGGAATAAAGTAGTATAAATACAAAACCTACAGGAAGGAGTAGTTACTCATTTCAATAGTCAATCAAGTGGGGAGGATTTAACTGGAATCAAGATAGAGGATCTCTTGGGGTATATATCGCAAGTGTTGACGAAGTGGTACAAGTGGATTCCAACTATCTAGGCTGGTGGGTTGAAAATTAATCATAGATGATTAAATATTTTAGCTTAATTTTGAAGTGGTTTATAATATCCCAACATGATTTATATTATTCCTCTTGATATATATCCCCATTTCCATATCATGAATGAGGTAGTCATAGCTTTATGATATCATGAAACGGACCCTTGGATATAGTTATATCATCAATAAGTGCTTGTATATTGCCTTGAGTTCTCTTTACCATGATTTTCTTCATAATAATCTATATGGATATCTTGATTGATTAGGTTCTATTAAAAACTTATAAATATGCTTATTTCTCTTTGGTTATGTTGTTTAAGTATTCAATTGTCTTCTCTACCTCCTTCAATGTCTCTCTCATCTCTTTTTCTACTCTTCTGACTTCCTCTTGTGCTGTTGTAGCCATTTATAACTCATCACGAACCACATTACAATGATCCCAATTTTCCATCAATCATTGTGCTATTTTATCCCACATATATTAGTTTTCCCTTGTAGCTTAGTGATTTTACGTTTAATATCATTTACCTCAGTTTCTACGTCCTCAATTTCATCTTGGTTTTAACTGACTTCACCTTCTAATTCCACGATTCATTCATCATTCTAACTCACCTTATATTTTAATTATTTAACCCTATTGTATTTTCTATATAATTGGTGATTAAAGGTGTCTTATTCCATTACATCTATAACCTCTTGAGCTACAACTCTCTTTCTAGGCTCTCTTGTAGTAAGTTATGTCTCTCTTGTAGGAAAAATTTCTTCTTGTATTTTGGGAGATGATGCCTAGAAATTGGGATCATGAACCAAGGAGTTCTTTTGTATATTTATAGAATATTTATACATTTCCAAGTCATTTATCTTATTTTTATAGTACTCTGATAAGCCCTTGAATTTCATCATACTTTAGTAGAAATAATCCTTTTCTTCTTATTCTTTATTTAGCTCAAGAGTCTGTATTGGTTAAGCTCTAGGAATATTTAGTTATTTCGTTAGATGTGATATCTCAATATCCTTCCATTATAAGACATCTTTAGAACTAGAGGTGTCTTTAGATCTACCCTAAGGACACAATTTTGTTCTCTATCTGTTTACTGATGACCATATTAGGTTTGATTGTTACTCTCTCAGCCTTAAACAAATACTCAAAGTCATTTAAGGATGACCTCAACTTCCACTCTATGGAATTTGAATGCACTACTTATTTTCACATCGTATCATTTTCTTTCCTAAAGAAGTCTTCTTTGTATAGCTTTCCAAATTGTTTAAAATCCACTTCATATTCAATATCCCTCCAATCAATAAATATTGTTGGCACGGGAACTTTTGGATCTATTATTGAAATTATTAGAGTGTCATTATTATGGTTTTTCACTATCAAAATCCTCTTTTCTATAGGATCCACTTTCATTATTATATATTTCACAAAATATATTACACCCTTCCTTATACTAATGTATTTTCTTTGAAAATTGGATTTATATGATCCTAGAGGTATACAGGGTGATGCATGCATATGTTGAGGTATCAAAAAAACCATCGAGGTGTAATTTTTTAATGTGATAGGTGATACATATTTTTTCACTTGTGACCTCTTCATCAATCTAGTTAGCTCCTTGGGTATTTTGTCACTATCATCCTTTTCTCTCAGTTATTGCTTTGTATCCCCTCCTTTTGTACTGGGATTCTTATTTTGTGGTACATGCTCAACTCCATCAATATCCACATTATTTTTGAGCTCTTCGCTGTGTTTTTTTTCCTATACGTGCATCTAGGTTTTTTTTCTCTTGTGCACTGTTTTGGATTTCCACTACTAGTTCCCAAATTTCCATAATGGCTATGCTCTCCCATTCTAGTTTTGGAACATAAATCTAAGGGAAATTTTGGTTTGCTACTCTTAACTAGGAAATGATTAGAGGATGACCTCATATGATCCGTTCGCTATTTTTTCTAAGTCGAGTTGCTTCATGTATTCATCCATTTAGTTTAGGGAATTCAATCTCATCACTTGGGAGGGCCCCAAATCCTTACGTAACAGAAAAATATTACGTTTCTTGAAGTGTAAGAAATGCATATGATCAAGGATAAAAATATTCCTTGTATACTCCATTATAAATATCATGGGTTTGAGGAATGGAGGTAGATTGTGGGGATCATCTTCAAAACCATAAACTCTTATTACAGTATGATATTCATATAGAAACCAATCTCCCACCATCATGATAGGACTCATCTGTAAAATATTATTGTGGAATGTATGTATCAAGGTATAGGTAATAGGGATCACTTTGCTGGAAAATTCTATGTAATTAGACTTTCCAATATTCCTCAAAACTAAGTAGGTCCATTTGTATATAGGGATCTAGTTTCCACTTACATCTTTTATTTTTAAGTTCAAACATTTGTAATGCTCAAAATTGTGATGTAAAACATGTAGAATAGGTAGGATGTGTATCTAAATTATTCTATAGCAATGAGATACTATGTATGAGCATGAACTGCTTCGGATAAATACTTGCATAAATAAGTAGAATTATATAGGGAAAGGATTTAATGGTAGGTATATATTCGGTATCGTATGCTTGGATGCCAATTATAAATTTAGTAGGTGAATCTTCCTACAAAAGATATGTTTAACAAAGATGCACAAGGAAACTAGAGAGAGAAATAATGAGACTAAACACAAGATAAGTGAAGAATAATTGAGAAATATTCCATGTATTATTGATCAAAAAAAGTGTACATAAATAATAAATCCTTTAGGGAAAAATCGATTTGTTAATAAGGAAACTAATGTTATCTCATAAAGCAAGATTACCCAATATGAAAACCTGCATAGGTGACTAAAGCACTTTCCAAATAAGTCCAAGATCTAAGGAATTGGACAAATAACAAGTGAGTGATGATGAGTGATGGAAAATATTAATAATGATGTAATTTTGAGATAAAATCATGGAGGATGGGTTGGCCACAAAAGATAGCAGTTTCCTAGTTAACTAGCTTTACCTTATCCACTGAAAAGTAGGAAAAGATAGTCTAAAGGAAGAAAAGGATAGAAAGGCGTAATTAATAATATGGGAAGTCAATAAAGGTGGGAAAATATTATCCAGAATTACTATAAGGCACTCCTTGGGTAATTATGGAAAGTATTGACCAAGTGGTGCAAGTGGAGTCCAACTACCTAGTCTAGAATATAAGAAATTAACCAGAAATGATTAATTAATTATATCCTAAGTATGTAGTGGTCTTATAGTATTATAATCCCCCCATTAAGTCTAAATTTTTTATGGATTATCTAAAATATATCATAAATGTATAGGTATATACAACCCAACAATAAGGATATGGTCACCCTTTACAATTTAATTTGTCCAAAAACTAAGGAAAGCTGCAAAACCACATGGGGAAAATCCTCCTAAAAAAATACTTGTCATTGAAATGAACAATAGGTATTAATGTTTTATTTTTCTTCACTTGGATGAGATGACTAAACAACTTCTTTCTAAATAATTTGATGAATAATTTGTGAACTCCACGATCATGCGCTAAAGCATTAATGTAGTCTCTACAAAAAAATAAGTGGAGAGGTTGCTTGTAGCTCATCATATGATTATGGAGGAAAATTATCTGAATTATTTTCGCTGAAAAAATACACTGATCTGAAAACATAATCATTAAAGGAAAATATATATGTGCATAATCCTTCTCAAAGAGAAATAGACTCAATACAATCAGTTCCTTGTATAGCTGCAAAATGGTGAACTACACCATGTATCTTCCCTTAAAACTGATGTAGAACCTTCTAAATTCTGAAATGAGTTTTGAAATAATATCAAATATCAAAAATATTATCATATGGAACAACAAAGACAATAGGTATAGTGTCTCCATGAGTATACATGGCCATAGTAGGAAAGGATGCGCAATTGGTTAAAACTATTGGATGAGTAAATATGAAATGTATATGGACTTGAAATATGAAACATATATGTTTATATCATATAAAAACATGTGTAAAATAAGTCCAAACATGACTAATGGAATGGATAACCAACCAGTAAAAAATAACCAAGACTTGAAACCAACAAAAATACGCGACACTTCATAGGAATCCAATTAGGAATCAACCCTTGGGGTTTTTATAGTATTATGAGTATTCGAAGGATGTGTAAATGGTATGTATGATGTAGTAACCTAAAAAATTACTTCTAAATAAGAATCATAATAATTTGAATGGAATGCGAAATAATTGGTTAAAGACAATTCGTGAACTAGTGAAAAAACACAAGTACTAGGAGATGGATCTAGTGAATTGATAGGCGGTTATCCAAGGAATAAACCGATATTTATGATTCATATATATCATAAAATGAATCTATATCATACATTTTAAAAAATTATTTAACTCTAAAACTCAAAGAATAACCGTTATTACCTTCGAACTTTGCATTGTGATCGTGCTCTGGGGATCCAACGGGCTTCTCTAGTTCATCTAGTACATCAACGTTATGCTTCTCAAGAAACTTGGCCATGGTATCCATTTTATTCTTGAAATATTTATTCTCAAAATGACTACCTTTTCTACAATAAGAACACTTGGATGAACTCCCTTTCTTCTTGACTTTCTTAATGGAATTCAAACATTAACTAGTAGGATTTGAACCTTCATATTCATCATATGACTTTGGATTATTCTCTTTCACTTTTCTCTTTTCTTTTGACTTTAAATTCTTTCTTCCTTGAACTACAAGAGAATGGTATTTTATCTTGGATTTTTAAGTTCTCCCATATAAACCAATTTTTCTTTCTCTTTAGTAAGTGAATGAATGAATGTACTCAAATAATGCATTTTCCAATTTGAAATAGCAAGCCTAGTAGCATGGAAAGTCGACAAACAAACTGAGTATTCTGGACCCAATTTTGAAAGGATATAAATAATCAGTTGATGTTCCTTCTTCTCAATCCCACATTTATTGAGCATAAGAATGCGTGACTTGAACTTAGTGAAGAATCCTTCCATGGATTCAAAATGTATTGGACCCAATGATATTAACTCATTCTCCAATTGATATTCTCTTATCTCATCTTGTACTCCAAATATAGACTCAAGTTTGTTCCACACTTGGTTTGGTTTGGAGTGGAAAAACCATCAAGATGAAAAATAATATCTAGATAAATTGAGAGACATATAAACCCATTGGCTTCATCCATTCGATAATTGCACTTATCTTTCCCAAGAATAGTATTTGTCTCATCCTCTAAATCCATAGAAACTCTGTAGAGGACCTTACTATGCAATAGAATGCCAATACCGAAATTCCATTCTTGGTACATCTATGGATTCAATATCATATCTAAATAATAATACATTCTTTGTTTTTTATACGCTCCTATAGATTCTCTGTGTAAACTGTGCACAAAAAAACTTTGAAGAAATACTTTGTAAGCTCTATCAAGATGATTCCTTGAGCTCCCTTACTAGTAAACCTTGATAGATTTATTAACCTTGTTCTTTGATACCAAGTAGAATTATAAAAGGAAAGGTTCTAATGACATTTAGATATTTGATACCATATGCTTGGATACCAAGTATAAATTGAGCAAGTGAATCTTCCTACAAAATATATATCTTTCTGAGATCCACAAGAAAACTAGAGAGAGGAATAATTGGAATGATCTAGACTATGGAATTCAGTAGATTAATTTTTAACATTGTTAATATGGTCTATTACGACGACCTATAGGTCTATTCATTTACATTGTTTATGGTGGATTTTAGATATGATTATATTAAATTTTACATGTTTGTAATATATATGATATTTCATGCCTATATTTACCTTGCATAGCATGTGTATTGGGTAACGATCCATTTTTGTATTTGTGCATTTCATTTTAAAACATTAAATGTTTTATTTTAGTGTATCTTTGGCATGTTTTCCTAGAGATAGGTACCATTATTCCTTAGTGCATTACCTTGATTCATATTTCTTCTTGGGTTTCTAGGTGTCATTGTCCTTTCATTCACAATTCGAGGCATCACACTCTTAGTAATGCCTCCCTGCAAAAAAATGCATTATTTTATGAATTTCATTCATGCTTTATAATATTGTAATGAACTTATAACTATCAGCATGAATATATGAGGCATTGGAAGATATTTCCCTTCCTGAATAGGAAGTGTATCACTAGGGTAGACAACTTTCTCCAAGGAAATGGTGGAGGAAGGGAATGCAGTAGGTAGGGGGAAGGGGGTTGATGTAGGTATATGGGTGGGGGATGATATAGGAGAAATGGATGGAGCCAATGTGGATGTAGAGGATTGGGATACTATTGAACCTTTGTGTTGTCATTGATGTCAAAGGATAAACCAACAAGTTTGATGTCAAAAAATAAACCAACAAGGATGATGTCAAAGGATAAACCAACCAGTTTGATGTAAAAAATAAACAAAGAAGATTAATACAAAAAAAAAAATATGGAATTTTGAAGAAATACATAAAAGTGTATGAATTAATCAGGTAATGGGTCTCTATATACAAAGCTAGTTTGAATAAGTATATAGAGAAGAAAAGTGGAAGTTTAGGAAGTGCACAAATCCCACCAAGACATGGGACACATGTGCAAAGATTCCACTAGGTCAATGGACATAGGTGCAAAAAATCCCATAAATTTGAATGATCAAAGGATGCACGCCGAATCAAGATGAAATAAGGCAATTAGCTTGACCAACAAATAAGAGGGTTATGGAATCACTGAGTAAAAGGAATCCCAACTTGTGGACACATCACTTATACAAGAAAGAGTATAAATAAGAAAGAGATGGAAGTATTCAAGTAAGATTAAATATGAAATAGAGAAGATATTCTAATTTGGAAAGCTTCTAGTTATTGGCGTATCAATGTCTCATTGATCTAAGAAGAGGTTCATACAACAAAGCTAGAATACACAAAAATGATGAATATGAATAAAAGATTGTGTGAAAATTAGAAGGATAACTTGTACGAGGATGTGTAAGGAAAATATAAATTGAATGACATAGATTGCACAAGAGAAAAATTAAAATTCACAGATCATAGAAGTGACAGAGTTGTAGAGTGTAGAAATAAAAATATAAGAAGATTGTAAATAACATAAGTACTAATGTAGACACTATCATAGATTGTAGATTGTTTGACTCATATTACAAATGTCTAAGACACATATTAGATAATATATAAATGAGAGTAGTTTCACATCATAAGAGACACAAATCACAGATATGATAGACACATATCTTATTTATTGATATACACATATTCATATCATGCATGTAGGAAGGGGAAAGGAAAGGGAGTTGTAGCTTCCTTCCAGTTGGTGCTAGTAAACACTTCAGGGATTTAGTGTTTCCATTCATTCAAAACTGAAGAATTCAAATAGGATATTGGAGTCTTCAAACAGGTTGGTGGATGAACACTATGAGTGGGTGATTGAGAAAAAGGGACTAATATCCATTCAAGTCGGTGCCTGAAGTTAGAAAGTTAGTGCTTATGTAGATGATATACATCCTTACAGGTTTTATCTTGTAAATAAGAAGTTGGTTCTTGGAATTAGGTTGGTTCCTAAGTGAGTTACTGCTCACAATTGGAGATTAGTGTCTCCTACTTATGTAATCAAAATTTTATATAGATTTATATAAATTTATTTTACAGAATTTGTGTGCAATTGTGTATATTATTATTTTTTTCATAATGTTCTTTAAGGTACAATTAGTTAAGTGAAAAATAGTATAATATGTTATATATACGCATTCACCACCCCCCCCCCCTCTTAGTATATATAAGAATTATGACAATTGGTATTAGAGTGGTTGTCTTAAGTAACAGTTTAACCACTGGAACATCAATACTTGTGCAGAAATGGACAATTAAGAAACACACTATGTCAATCGAGAATGTATTAAAAAATAAGAACTTGGGAGATGAAGAAATGACTAAATTAGACTCTGAAGGAGAACTGATCAATGCCTTAGAAGAATTAGATAAATCAAGAAAGAGGAATAAGTCCTTAAAGGAACAATTGTTAAGACATGAATAAATAGTTAAGGGGATAAGAAAATTAGAGTTGGACATGATTGAACAATTGAAACAATAAGACTAAAGGTATGATAAATCGAAGATTGGGGTTACTCTCTTAAAAGGGGAGCTACACAAATCTATTGACTAATTCAATCTTACACATACGTTCAGTAAAATCTCCAAGGATCTAGATGAAATCATCAAAAATCAAAGACAACCATTTAAAAATATGGTAATAGGCTACAAAGACTCAAATTTTCCAAGGTCAAGTTTTTCTATAGGAACAAGAAGCTTTGTAGATGTAATCAAAGGATCTACTTAAAGAAAAAACGAAAAATGATGTATAAAATATGTCATCCTATCGAAGAACTGGTTCTACGCAATCATGAACCACTCACTTTACAAGGTATCAAACTCTTTTCTTAGGAAATAGGTATTTCTGTAAGAATTTTGACCATAAAACATTGACTTGTAAAACACAAATAAAGGATAATGCTCAGAAACGTAGATCTTTCTCTAAGGATAACCACAAAAAGAATGATATCAAAACGTCATCTGAAAATCTGAAAGAAAATTTCAATTCCTTTATCCCTTTATTATTTTTTAGTGAATGGCATCATTATCACAATTACGACCATAAAATGAGGACTACAAAAATCATTTATGACTGACTAAACCGGTTGAAACTAATCTTAGTAAAATTAAGAAGGATGCAACTTAGATTTGCATGCATAGAATAAAAGGGGGAAATGGTATGTTGAGAGTGGATTCTCTAAACATATGACATGAAATGAATAAAATTTCTGGAATTTTAGAGAAGAAAAAGATGGTAATGTTTATTTTGGAGACAATGGATCTGCCAAAATACTTGGAAAGGGCATGGTTAGTCTTGGAAATAAGAAAGCCAAAGCAGAGAATGTATTACCAATTGAAAAGATGAACCATAATATCCTCATCATAATTCAAATGTTTCATCAAGGAAACACACTCACCTTTCATTCAAAGAAATGTAGAATAAGAAACACGGATATAAACATACTAGAGGAAATTGTGTCCAAAACCTGAAATAATGTCTACATATTAGAAAAAAAAAGGAAGAAAAGTGTTGCATCGAGAAAATAGATGGAAGTTGGATTTGGAACAGAAGGATGGGACATATAAACTTTGACAACTTGATCAAAATTATCAAATAAGAATATGTGAGAGATATACCAAAGAGCAAAAGGACTCTATAATCTGTCTACAAATGATGTCTACATGGAAAGAAAACAAGAGTAAGCTTTGAAACAAAGGAATACTCCATCATGAAACCATTGGGATTAGTCCACGTTGATCCTTTTGGACCCATGAGAACCAAATGTTTATATGGTGATTTATACTTTCTTTTCGTCATAGATGATCATATTCAAATAACATGGGTGGTCTTTCTAAAGAAAAAGTAAAAAACATTTGAATGATTCAAAATATTCAAGTAAGTACTTGAAAATGAAAATTATTTAAATATTAATTGTCTAAGATGAGATACTGAAAGTGAATACACCTCAAATTAGTTCGAGGAATTCCATGAAAAACATGGAATAGGAAGACATTTTTTCAGCGTTTAGAACCCCACAACATAATGGAGTAGCAAAAAGAAAATATAGAATGGTACAGGAGATGGATAGGGCCATGTTAAATTATTCTAAATTATCCAACATTTTCTCAACTAAAACTATTCAAACAACCATTCTGTTATGTAACCAAGTCCCAGAAATAACATAAAAATAGCATAAATAGAACAAAACGAATGTAAGCCATGCCTTAGTAATGAATAATAGAGATGAATAGAAATATGATTTGAGGCTAAAACCTCCTCGCACAATGTATTGAGTACATAATCCAAGGAAAAATACAATGAGGACTCAAATAAAAATATCTCCTTCCTATATATCTGATACAAAGGTGTACAATAACAACTAAAAGACCCACTAATAGACCTAATTTGACATCAATAATCTGTAATACACCACAATATAGGGGGTAATGTGCCACATGATAGGGGGGAATGTGCCCAAAATTTAGGTCTTAACATAATCATATTTTAAACAAAGGATAAATCATAATTCGTAGTAACATGACCCCTTATGAACGTTCGAAAGGAATGCCAAAAACTGTCAAGCATTTATGAATACTTGGAAGGAAGTACTATATGTGAATACCCCTCCTAGGTATAATGGTGAGGAAGGGTATAGGGGATATATTTAGAGATAAAGAGGGATTAAATTATGTTTATTATAGTGGATAAGTTCACATAATCAAACTTTTTTGGTTTATCATAAATTATGTTTCTTCATGTAACTATTCATGAGATTCTTAACTAGTAATTTAAATAAGCTAGTCATTAACTAATATACATAGTTTTAACATAAAAAAAATTCTGAATATCATATCGATGGGGAAGAATGCATAATTAACTCACTACTACATATGGCTCAAAAGTCCTAAGAAAGTTTTCCATGAATAAGTTAAAATCAATTTTTTTGTAGAAAAACAGTTTAAAATTTTGAAAAATATGAAAATGCCCTTGGCAATCATAGATATAGAGACACACATAAAGGTTCATCGCTATAGCGACAATATTTCATTGGAATAGTGACGAAAACACATAGTTAGTTGGAATAGCGATGAAATCACGTAGTTCATTTGATTAACGATGAAAACACATAATTCGTTGGAATAGTAATGAAAACACATAGTTCATTGGAATAGAAATTAAATCACATAGTTCATTGGAATAATGATGAAAACACATAGTTCATTGGAATAGCGACAAAATCATATAGTTCATCATCAAAACACATAGTTCATTGGAATAGCGACAAAATCATATAGTTCATCATCATCTTAATCATCATCATCATCACCATCATCATAAAATTTATCATCACCATCATCCTCATCATCTTCATCGACATCAACATTGATATCATCGTCGTCATCATCATCATCATCATCATCATCATCATCATCATCATCGCCATCATCATCATCATAGTTATCATCATCGTCATCATGATCAAGATCATAATCCCCATCATCGTCATCATATTCACTTTTATCATCATCATCATCATCGTCGTCACCATCATCATCATCAACCATTGATCATCATCATCATCATTATCATATCCATCATCATCATCATTATCATATCCATCATCATCATCATCATCTTCTTCATCTTCATTGTTATCACCAGTATCATCATCAACATCATCATTAGGATCATCATCATGATTACCCTCATCATTGTCATCATCATCGACATCGCCATTATCATCATCGCCGTTGTCGTCATCATCATCTTTAGCATCATCATCATCATCATCAATATCATCGGCATGATCATCACCATCATCATCATCATCATCACCATCATCATCATTGTCCTCATCACCATCATCCTCATCATCATCATGGATATCATCATCATTCTAATCATCATCGTCATGTTAATCATCATCATTATCATCATCATCACCATCATCATCATAGTCATCACCATCGTCATCAACATCATCATCTTCATCGTTATGATCAGTATAATCATGAGCGTCATCATTAGCATCATTGTCATCATCATCCTTATAGCACCATCATTAGCATCATCGTCATTATCATCCTTATAGCGCCATCATCATCATCATCATCACCATCATCGCTATCATTATCATCATTACCATCATCATGATCATCATCACCATCATCACCACAATCATCATTGCCATCATCCCCATCATCATCATCACCATCATCATCAACATCAACACCATCATCACCATCACCTTTATCATTTCCATCATCATCACCATTATCATCATCATCATAACCATCATGATCAACATCATCATCACCATCATCCTCATCATGATCATCGACATCATCATCATCATCATCATCATCATCATCATCTCCATAATCATCATCATAGTCATCATCATTGTCATCATGATCGAGATCATCATCCCAATCATCATCACCATCATCATAGTCATCATCATCTTCTTCTTCTTCATTTTTATCATCATCGTCATCATCATGGTTATCATCATCATTGTCATCATCATAACCATCATCATCATCCTGATCATCTTCATAATCATTGTCTTCATCATCAACATCATCATCATCATCATCATCATCATCATCATCATCATCATTGCCATCATCATCATCATCCTGATCATCTTCATAATCATCATCTTCATCATCATCATCATTGCTGCCATCGTCATGATCATGATCATCATCGCCATCATCATCATTTTCATGATGATGATGATGATGATGATCATCACCATCAGCATCATCATATTCATCATCGTAAACATGATCATCATCATCATTATTATCATCATCATCATCATCATCATCGTCATCTTCATCATCATCATCTTCATCATCGTCATCATCACCATATTCATCATCATTGTCTTCATCATCATCATCAATATCGTTTCCATCATCATGATTATCATCATCATCATGATCATCAGCTTCATCATGATCATCATTGTCATCATCATCTTCATCTTCATCATCATCATCTTCTTCATCTTCATCATCATCATCACCATCATCATCACCATCATCGTCATCACCATCATCATCATCATCATCATCATATTCATCATCGTAAACATGATCATCATCATCATTATTATCATCATCATCATCATCATCATCATCGTCATCTTCATCATCATCATCTTCATCATCGTCATCATCACCATATTCATCATCATTGTCTTCATCATCATCATCAATATCGTTTCCATCATCATGATTATCATCATCATCATGATCATCAGCTTCATCATGATCATCATTGTCATCATCATCTTCATCTTCATCATCATCTTCTTCTTCATCTTCATCATCATCATCACCATCATCATCACCATCATCGTCATCACCATCATCATCATCATCATCATCATCATCATTTTCATCATCATCATCGTTTTCATCATCATCATCATCATCATTTTCATCGTCATCATCATCATCATAATCCTCGTCTCCATCATCATGATCATGGTTACCATTGTCATCATCATCATTTTCATTATGATCATCAGGCTCATCGTCGTCGTTGTCCTTTCATCATCATCGTCGTCATCATCATCAGCATCATCATAATGTCCATCATCATCAGCATCATCATAATGTCCATCATCATCATCTTCATCATCATCATCAATATCATTGTCATCATCATGGTCATCATCGTCATCACCATCTTCATCATCATCATCATCATCATCATCTTCATCATCAACATCTTCATCATCACCATCGTCATCTTCATCATCTCATCATTATCATTGTCTTCATCATCATCATCTCCATCATCAAAATCAGCATCTTCATCATCATTGTCATCTTCATCATCATCGGATTCATCATTATCTTCATCATCGTCATCAATATCATCATCATCACCATCATCATCATCATCATCATCATCATCATCATCATCATTGTCACGTCCCCGTGCCTCCGACCGGCGAAGAGGACACGACCAACACATCAAACACGACCAGGCAAACAACCCCATGAACATGAACAGGAAAATTCCATGCTGAAATTAAAAACTTACAGGATGCATATTAAGATCCCTAAGCATACACAAATTCCTGAATCCTCAATCATACAGCGGAAGCAAAACGCATACATCTCTAGCATTCCACCATGTTCAATATGATTCATTAATTGACATCAATATATATATAGAGATGGAATATAGACAGCAGCACTTATCTGTTGATGAAGACTTCACCCGCAACCAGCTACGTCGCTGCAACGTTCCACCCAACCATAGGCCAGCGTGCTCATCAATCTCTCAGCAACACTGCCACCCCCGAGATGGGCATGATTCCTCAAGGACTATGGGACAATTGCAGGCTTACACATAGCCAAGGGGACACAAAACAGCAGGCAAGCACCGTTGGGTTTATCAGGCTGTCCACAAATCAGCCAAGCCAACGCAACCCAAAAGGCCAACCACTGCATACACGCAACAACAATCCCTTCACAGCTCTTGTGAAGAAGGAAAACAACCGGTGACAGTCCCAAATAGTAGATGAGCGCAGCTAAAGCCCACAATGCAACACGGAGTTGTTCTTGGCCCTATTGTGGCCAAAACAACTCAGCAAGAACACCCCAAACCAGGGGAACAACAACAACCCAATCAATCAACAAATAATGGCAACAATTCACAGACCATAGTGGACAAGAAACAGAGCTCCTAGCATAGCTATGGGAGACTCAAACTCAGACCACAGCAGAAAAACGGCTCACCACAAATACCCAGTGGCCCAAAACACAGTTGGACACCACAGCTAACACGAAAATATGTGGGGAAGACAACAGCCCCAAAACAAAATAGTGAGCACAGCTCTCACATGGGAAATCGACCTCAACGGTATGTGCATGAGGAAAAAATTGCACCCTTCAGCAAAAATACATGGGAAAACATACCCGATCCCTGTGTGAGGATTTTAGCCTGCGCATGAGGGAAAAAAACCTCACCCTTGCGCATGAATCAACAGGCCATCCGAAGGATGAACAGACTTCTGCGTGAGGAGCAACAGACCAGCCATGAGAGTAAGCAACAGGATGTGAAAAACACCGACCATGGGGAGAATGGAGTCATGGGGAAGATGGAGGAATTGCTTGCCTCTTTACCCATGTTTTATCCAACAATAAATGCCCTCGGACACTCAGCCATAACTCCCCAACCACCAGCTGAAACATTAAAGAGGTTGACAAGGTTGGATGAGAAAAAAGGTGACAAACAAAAAAGGTGTTGAAACATGGGTTTTTTTTTCCATAACCAAGGTTTGGCATCCCCCACTCCTTATCCTTTGGAACCATGCCCTTTTCATTCAACGTTGCACTGCCGTAGCTGGTTGTGGTTTATTTTAATTGATGTGCGTGTTTACATGATGCCGAATTATAATGTACCAAATAGCATGAGATACCACCGGCAACTACCCTTATTGCCGAAACATACACTACCAAATGGATGGTGGGTATTTTCCCTTGAGCTCCTCACCACGATTAATTACAATATTTACATCATGCAAACGGGGTCAAAACCGGGGACATTACAATCATCATATTCATCATC
The DNA here is from genome assembly GCA_001517045.1 of Pseudotsuga menziesii. Classification (NCBI taxonomy): domain Eukaryota; kingdom Viridiplantae; phylum Streptophyta; class Pinopsida; order Pinales; family Pinaceae; genus Pseudotsuga; species Pseudotsuga menziesii. The sequence goes on along the minus strand of LPNX010589238.1, from coordinate 129,032 downwards.
ATCGTCATCATCATTATCGTCATTGTCATCGTTGTCATCATCATCATCATCATCATCATCGTCACTGTCATCATCATCACCATCATCATCGTTGTCATCATCATCATCATCATCATCGCCATCACCCTCTTCCTCATTGGTATCTTCATCATCTCCATTATCATCGTCATCTTCATCATTGTCAGATTCATCATCATTTTCATTATCATGATCTTCATCATCGTCATCATCAACACCATTATCATCGTCATCTTCATCATCATCATCATCGTCATCATTTCCATCATCATCATTATCGTCGTCCTTGTCATCATCATCGTCGTCCTTGTCATCATCATATTCATCATCATCATAATCATCATCATCGTCATCGTCATCATCATTGTCATCATCATCATCATCATCTTTTCCATCACCCTCTTCCTTTCCAGCATCTTCATCATCTCCATTATCATCGTCATCTCCATCATCATCGAATTAATCATCATCGTCATCGTCATTACCATCATCATCATCGTTGTCGTGATCATCACCCTCTTGCTAATCAACATCTTCATCATCATCATCATCATCATCATTACCATCACCACCATCATCACCATCATCATCATCACCATCATCATCATCACAATCTTCATCATCATCATCATCTTCATCATCATCATCATCATCATCATCATCACCTTCATCACCATCAACTTCATCATCGTCATCATCATCATCATCACCTTCATCACCATCAACTTCATCATCGTCATCATCATCGTCGCCATCATCATGATCATCCTCATCAGGATCATGATAATCATCATCATCATCATCATCATCATCATCATCATCATCATCATCATCATCATCATCATCATCATTGTCATCATCATCATCATCATCATCGTCATCAATATCATCGTGATCATCATCGTCGTCGTCGTCATCTACTATGTATTCTTGTCCTAATGTTTAAGTTGAGCATGCTACCAAGTGGGTTAGATTTCCATAAACTAGTGCAGACAATAACAAAATTGTTGCATTACAAATTCTCATTCCTCAATATCCCTCAATCAAAAAGAAAGTGTTTCTCACCAAAGGCTAGTCTAAATTTGTTTTATCCTATCTTCAACATTGTGTACATGTACTCCCAAATGATTTAATGATTTCTATTCACCTATCATCATCACGAGGGTAGAAAAGAAACATTATAAAATTTTTGAAAGTTTCTTGAGAGCTTATAATCATTGGTATCCAACTAGAATAATATGTATAGAAAAGTTCTTTTTAGAAACATTTGCAAGGTTTCTTTCAAACTTGGTGTTGGAGACTTCCATGTAATTGTCCCATCTTGATGTACTATGGTAGATTGTGTTAATGTGTTCTTAGATATGTAGGTTACATGATGCAAGCATTTCTATAATTTTTGGCATATGTGACAAGGGCTTAAGAAAAACTTAATAAGTGTACATGATTGAGATATTGATTTGGTTGTTTCTTATATCAATATTGTACTTTTCATTTGAATGTCGGTTTATAGATGTCCTAATTGTCAACAAGGATTTAATGGAATTAATGGAACCTTTCATACAATCTATAAGTCCTTTTATGTGTGCTCTTAGATAACCATTTTTATAGTGATTCTTTTAGGGTGTAATGATTACTACATATATGTCTTCTTTCTTCATAATGAGCATAATTGTGCTTCCATATGATGAAGCACTCAATTTGGCATTCCGCTTTTGTAGTAGCATCTATATTTAGTGTTGGATTTCATAATTCTCCAAGATTGATATGAAATGCATGGGTCCACTCAGTATTGAAACATTAACGACTAGTTCATATGAACGGTGAACTTATAAGTGTAAAGGAACACCACTGAGGTCCTTTAAAACATAATATTTTTCTTACAAAACCATGTCTAGTTTATCCTCTATTGTTCACACTATTCCACAAAAGAAACTATGCATGTATTGGTCTAAAATTTACATGGTTATATGGTGGTAAACCTAGTAGTGCACCTTCTCTTCTTCCTTATCTCATCCCACTAATTATATCCCTATTCTCTCACCTCTAAATCCATTCATTGTTTTGGTTCTTCTTCCATCTCCTACACCCTCCATGTAAAAATATCTTCTCCCCTCCTCTCTCCCTTAAACCCAAACCCTCTTTTCCCTGTTTTATCTCCATTACTCCCTTGGCCTAGTTAGTTCTTTATTAAATTAGTCAACCCTATGCTTTATCTATCCAATCCTACCCAATCCCAACTTAATCTTTCATATCTCAAGGTTACATACTTTCCCTACTTTAATATAACCCATGTTGTGTTCTTTATATTTCATATTTTATTGATATTTCAATACAAATATTAAAATTGAATATATAAAAAATAAAATATAAAATAAAACAAAATAAAAACCATCCACAGTATCAGGACCTCCGATGAGCAAGAAGAGGGAGAGCTAGGGCGATCTGGAGTCCTCTATAGCATTTCTCCCACCCACAATATCAGGACCTCTGAAGAGCAAGAATAAGCAAATAGGCAATTTGGAGGGAGAAAATGGTTTGAGTTTTATTGTGATACAAAGGTCGAAACCTATGTCCAAGTGATTCAATCATGAACCCATTCCTCCATTTTCCAATGATCCACGAAAATATTGCCTCTATAAAATATTAATCGATAATACAATAGGTACCCAATTTTTATGAGGCATTGACACTATTGTGGCATCAAGGGAAGGGGAAAATTAATGGTGTTATGGAAATTGTGGAAGAGGAAGACTAAGAGGGTATAATTATTATTTAGGGTATTCCAGACAACAATAATAATAAGAGTTACGTTTGTCGTTTCCATCATGGTTTTACGACATGGCACCAACTAAAAGAAGAGGAGGAAAAACAACTGCCTAGATACAATGGAGGCTTGAAGGTCTTGTGCTCACCAAGGTTAGGGGAATTTCGGCATGGCTCGCTAAGGTATGCTAGTCTATTTTTCATCCCCATTTGCTTACCCTTATTTTATGTATGCGATGTATGTTGTTGTTGTTATTTTCATTTTCCACATCAAATTATATACTTCGTGTGCCCCGTTTTAATACCTGATTGTCATCCAAGGGTTTCTGTGAATGTTTATAGATTTTCATAGGGTTTCATTTCCATTGCAATGATTTCAATGGCTATCAACATCATTTTCGATTCCCCAATATGTGCTGATATTTTCCTCTTAATACTAGAATTGAAAAACCTAGTTGTTGCAAGGGGATTCTTTGAAACCCTGCATGAGGAACCAAACGCTATATTAGATATCAGTGTTTAAACCCAAGCGATGGATGCAATTTTGTGTTATTTGATGTTTAAACCCAAGAGATGGATGCAAGTTTGTGTTTTTTAAGGTGGAAATTGCTTCTCTCTAACTCCAAGAGGATTACTATTAAATTGAATTCGTCAGGCCCATAAGCAGCTTGTTTTTATCAATACGATGACCCTTACAAATCTGAATCAGTAATTACGCCTATTTTTAATTTTTTTAAATGCATACTCTTATGTCATAATCACCCAGGACTTGCACTTGGAATTTAATCTGACGAGCAGACTGATATTCCACTACTAAAAGACGACAAATTAGAAATGTCAAAATCATCTTTTAATAGAAGAAAGATTGCAAGTGTTAGATGAGATACACAACTAAATTGAGAAACCATCAAATATCAATTGATGGATCATATATAACTTCAAAATTATAGATCATTTTGAAAAGATTTGAAAATGTATCAGTCAATTGGTGTCTTGCAATCATTTTACTTCAACTTCACTTGACAAATTGGTGCATCCTACATAACTAGTAGTAATCTTGGCAATGCTGAGATACACCTTCAAAATACCTATCTCTGCACTAGTTCTCCAGGAAGATGAGATCATCCACAGAAGCCAATCAAAATGATCATGAATTCCTTTACAATGATGGGATATAAGGCTGTGGCCTTAATATTCTAAACAAGTAATCACGTATCTTTGGTAGTAAGTGTTGCCTTATGATTTTTTATATGTAATCTAAAAAATATAGCGTTTCTTGATGACTATGTTGCAAAACCTTGGTTGGATGTATTCCTAGTCATTTGTTACGATACTACCAATGACATTTTCCAACATGCATGAAAAGACTTACAAATTTTCTTGTAATTATTCCCTTAATGTACCTTCTTTTCAAGCAGTTTTCACAACATTTAATTTGAGAAAGAATAGGAAAAGCGATTACTTTGACATATTCTATGGTAGCAACAACTTGCATTCTAGCTCACGAAGTTTTAGTGGGTGTTAGGATGATTGATGCTTGGGAAGATGAAGCTGAACATGGTATCACAATTAAGTAAACTCAAATGTCCTTGTACTATCAGATGATAGAAGAGCCTCTTAAAAACTTCAAGGGGGAAATAATAGAAAATGAGGAGACGATAAACTTGATTGATTCCCCTAGGAATACTAAAATCTCATTAGAGGTCACAACAACCCATAGAATCACAGATGGTGTATTGTTTGTGGTAATTTGTATCGAGGGAGAGAGAATATGTGAACAATTGGAAATGAAGGGTGTGAAAGAACTGTGAAAACAAGATATGAAATGCAAATTTCGTCAAATATCCAACATCCAAAACTATGAATGATATTAAGAAACCTGATTTTAATTAGTTTAGTTATCTGTAGCCATTTATACACATTTCTTGAATATAAGCAAGTTTATCATTACAAGATTTGGTCGTAAAGGATTATAGTCCAAGAGATTTGTTTTTTACTAATCCCTATAATTCACTCCAATGGAGGAGATCCAATCTTTGATATCGATTTGTAATATTTTGTGCAAAGAAATCAACTCAAAATATGAGATCAAGCCTTCCACTTTTGAACATGCTCATATAAAGCCTCAGTTGAGATTGAATAATTTTCTTAAAAACTATAATAATAGAAATAAATTCCACACTTGAGTTATAATAATGTAGGATCCTAAAGTGTGCCTCACATTTATATTTTGAAAGTACCAGAGAAAAACATTATGAATATATGATAAAAAAACCCGAGGAACTAATTTTCATCATGCACCAAATGAGAACTGGTCAAATGTGTTTTGAGTGGTGTTGTAATCTCACAGATCAGATAAGGTTACCAATAATACATAGTAAAACATACATAAATAGAGAACAGAGACAAGAGACAAGTGTTGATGTATATGTAACTTTGGAATGTAATCTTCTATGTATTTCATATATTGTAACCCGATGTTTATTCCGGGTTGTTTCTATTATGTATTTGAGTCATGTGGTCATGCCCCAATGTTCCGATCGGGAGGATTAATAATGTAAACAAGTCATATCAAGTCATTAGGTAAGTCCCCACAGTTTAGGGGCACTTGGGTTATTATACACTAATTAAGGTGTAGGCTCAAGTAATTAATTATAAGTTAATCCTACATGGTTGAGTGCACTTCAATTCAACGC
>LPNX010589238.1:13465-121909 GCA_001517045.1 Pseudotsuga menziesii | reverse complement strand
GAAGAGAAGAGAAGATGGGAGTAATTGAAGATCAAGAAAAGAAGATCCCTCAAGCAATGAGGAATATGAAGAACTCAACTCTTGAAGAACTTCTTATCCACCTAAGCATTTGGATAAGAAACGATGCGACTATGAATGAAGAAGACAATGAAGCTGAAGGCTCAAGAAGGAGTCTACCCTCGAAACAAATAAAGATAAGTATTCAATTGTCATTTCATTATATTATTTTGTTATGCATTTGTTTATATTCAGTTGTTGTATTATGCATGATAGGATGTTTGCATTAATGACAGCATACTACTAATATGCATGTGATGGGTAAGTAGCTCATGGTGCTATACAAATTCTCCATTGCTACTTATCTAGAATGAAACCTCTTTGCTGATATATTGGATTAGTGCACAATCTCAATGTTGTCCTGGTAGAGATGGAAGGCATCTAAAAGTTTCAGTGAGATATTGATGAATGTTGTATTGGCTAAAGTAGTTGCATGATCATATATTTATGCATAAGAATTTGCCAATATGAATTTTCCTTATGAAATGTTTCTAACCATGCAAATGCATTTGACATGTAGGAAAGATCGCATACATAATCTCCTACAAGCAAAGAAGGATAAAGACTTGTTCCGAAGAACAAGTGACGACAGTTCAAAGACAAAGAATATATGACAAGCTAACAGATGGGTGCAAGATGAACTTTTGAAGAAGTTCAAGATAGAGGATCTTAGTATCCAGTGATCCTAGATGGATACTACTTGTCACTCTAGTATAGAATGTTTCAGTGCATAGAGTACGGAAGATAGAGGGAGTATGAGGCTCTGCTTCAGAGGGAGTGATTGCAGAAGATCCTGAGGTTCGACATGGTACGACAGGATGGGAAGATTACTGATGATTCTAGGATTTACTGAGAGTAAAGTGGATTCCAACCTTTGATCCAAGGTTGAATGTGGAAGACCAGTGATGCTCCTGTTATGTGTCGATGCACTATAGTTCTAGGTATGGTGGTGTGGCAGAATACAGATGGAATCTTCCTTGGACAAGGGAAGTATGCAGTAGAGATCCTGAAGAGGTTCAGGATGATGGACTGCATGGCCTCACCTATGGCATCGAACCTGAAGCTATTGAGTGATGCTTCTTCAGAGACGGTTGATACTACGATGTATCGTCAAATGATTGGGTCCTTGATGTACTTAAGACTAGATATTTGCTTTGCTGTGAACACATTGAGACATGTTCACCTGATGGTTGCAAAGCATGTAGGGGTACAATTGATTATGGGCTCAAGTACGATGTGAATCAAAACATTAACCTGGAGGGTTATGTTGATTCTGATTGGGCAGGCAGTGCCATCGACAGGAAGAGTACTTCAGGATGTTGCTTCAATATGGGATCGGGTGTGATCTCTTGGTTTAGCAGGAAGCAATCCTGTGTGGCACTGAGTACAGCTGAAGCAGAGTATATTGCAGCTTGTTCAGCTAGTTGTGAGGCAGTATGGCTACGGAAGCTACTGTATGATATATTTGATCTCCAGTGGGATGCCACCTGTATACATTGTGACAACTAGAGTTGCGTGAAGTTGTCAGAGAATCCAATGTTCCATGACAGGTCGAAGCATATTGAGATCAAATATCACTATATCAGGGATATGGTGCAGAGGGGAGCAGTGAAGCTCCTGTATGTTGCGACGAAGGAACAGATAGCTGATGTTTTGATGAAGCCATTAGCTAGGCTGAAGTTTGAGTACTTCAGAGAGAGACTTGGTGTTCTCCAGATCGAGGCTTCCTCCCAGAGATAGTGATGAGACCCAGAGCCATTCTGACATGGTGAGAGGATTGGTTCCTTCCATGGTCAGATGTAAGGGCTGAGCCATTCTGTCATGGTGAGAGGATTCAGTTCCTTCCATGTCAGATATGAGTGCTGAGATTGAGAGCCATTCTGACGATTAGGTCAGATGTAAGAGCTATGCCATTCTGTTCATGGCTAAAGGATTTAGTTCCTTCCATGTTAGATGTAAGTGCAGAAATCTCTCTTGATTGTGGTTGAGAGTCTTCCATCATTAGGTGGGATTGTGCCATTCTGATGAGCAGGTCAGATGTAAGGGCAGAGCCATTCTGTTCATGGCTAAAGGATTTAGTTCCTTCCATGTCAGATGTAAGTGCAGAAATCTCTCTTCATTGTGGTTGAGAGTCTTCCATCATTAGGTGGGATTGTGCCATTCTGACGAGCAGGTCAGATGTAAGGGCAGAGCCATTCTGTTCATGGCTAAAGGATTTAGTTCCTTCCATGTCAGATGTAAGTGCAGAAATCTCTCCTCATTAGAGTTGAGAGTCTTCCATCATTGGGTGGGATTGTGCCATTCTGACGAGCAGGTTAGATGTAAGGGCAGAGCCATTCTGGTCATGGCTAAAGGATTAAGTTCCTCCCATGACAGATGTGAGTGCTGGCCATTCCAACGAGCAGGTCGGATGTAAGGGAAACTACCATTCTCTAGGAGAATGGAGGCGCCTGGTCAGTTACCAGGTAGCTCAGTCGAGGAGGACTGGGGGCCATTCTGATGTGACTACGAATATGTGTTCTTGTAGGATCAGATGTGAGTGCAAGCCTTTCCATCACTGTGATAAGATGTGTTCTTGTCTGGATGGATGTAAGTGCAGGAAATCTTCCACCACTATGATAGGATTGGTTCTTGTCTGGGTGGGAGTCTTCCATCACTGTGATAAGATGTGTTCTTGTCTGGATGGATGTAAGTGCAGGAAATCTTCCACCACTATGATAGGATTGGTTCTTGTCTGGGTGGGAGTCTTCTATCACTGTGATAGGATGTGTTCTTGTCTGGATGGATGGGCCTTTCTGATGAGTAGGTCAGATGTAAGTGCTGAAATCTTCCACCACTGTGATAGGATTGGTTCTTGTCTGGGTGGGAGTCTTTCATCACTGTGATAGGATTGGTTCTTGTCTGGATGAAAGTGGAGAAATATTCCACCACTGTGATAGGATTGGTTCTTGTCTGGGTGGGAGTCTTCCATCACTGTGATAGGACGTGTTCTTGTCTGGATGGAAGGGCCTTTCTGACGAGTAGGTCAGATGTAAGTGCTGAGCCATTTCACAGATGGTAGTTGATTGTGCCTACCATGCTGGTGAATGTGAGTGTTGGGCCTTTCTGATGGGATTGTAGTTTACTACATGATCAGATGTAAGTGTTGGGCGAAGACCTACATGAGGGTAGGCCTACATCCAACATGAAAAAGGGATGGCTCTGTAGAACTTCCTATGATGAGATAGTACACACTTGATGATGACCGGCGGAAATCCAGATCGAGAGATGATCCAAATCTAGGTATGATGACTCTGAGAGATCCAGATCGAGTGATGATCCAGATCCAACAGTGATGATCCAGATCGAGTGATGATCCAGATCTAGTCCAGAGAGATGATCCAGATCGAGTGATGATCTAGATCCAGTCCATTGATGTTGATCCAGATCGAGTGATGATCTAGATCCAGTGATGCCTTTGTATGATGATCCAGATCGAGAAATGATCCAGATCCAGATGACTTGAAGATGAAGATGAATTGAAGATGAAGATGACTTGAAGACGAACATGATCCAGTGATACAGAGAAGAAGACCAGTGCTGAAAATTGTGTCGAAAGAATACCTTCCTAGTTAAGAGGGAGTTTTGATGTATATGTAACTTCGGAATGTATTCTTCTATGCATTTCATATATTGTAACCCGATGTTTATTCCGGGATGTTTCTATTATGTATTTGAGTCATGTGGTCATGCCCTGATGTTTCGATCGGGAGGATTAATAATGTAAACAAGTCATATCAAGTCATTAGGTAAGTCCCCACAGTTTAGGGGCACTTGGGTTATTATACACTAATTAAGGTGTAGGCTCAAGTAATTAATTATAAGTTAAGCCTACATGGTTGAGTGCACTTCAAGTCAACGGAAGAATATAAATAGAGAGTGAGAGTCTCTCTATTTATCACTTGTGAATTACATCACTTGCTCTCTCAAGTGTGGTGCACCTTTGGAGAAGGAAATATTTGGCTTGACAGAAGACAGAAGGCTGTTGTTGTGTTGGGAGGTCATCTTACTATTTTGGGATCACATCTTGTGGTGATACTATCTTAGAGGAAGTTGAGGGGTTTTCTCCATTTATGGTTTCCCCTCCTAAAATATTTGTGTCTCTTGTCTCTTGTGATGTTCTTATGTGATTGATGTGCTTGTTATTCTCTCAGTGAAAATATCTTATCATAATGCTAGCTTAAATGTTGAAAAACTAACAACAAGAACCGATAGGATTAAACAGATTATATTATTACAATGAGTTCATACAATGCAGGGAACTGAACTGAGTTCTCGTTTGGATCAACAACCTAATATATACAATTTACAAATGATTACAAAATAACTACCTATTGGTTCAGTGAACCAACGTGATTTTAGATGGCCAACCTAATCTCTTTAGTTTAGTCGGCCTACCGACTTAGTCGGATGATCGACTAAGTTGGCCCATCGACTTAGTTGACTGATCGACTAAGTTGGTCCTTGTTCAAGTCGACTTATCAACTTGCTCCTTCTACATCTCCCCCACGAACAAAATGTTTCTTTGTCCCGAAGAAACAGGGAGGTACACAAAATTTGTTTGTTTGGTCTTCGAAAATTTTATTGTGGCAGAATGGGGAGACGGATGGTTGGTCTTTTCTGTACACAGACCTCAACAATGGCTGGAGCTAAGATGGCGAGGTGATGTTGGAAATCTTTCCAACTCTGCAAATATTTCTATATGTTGATGGTTAATGTGGTTAAGCTAGACAGAACCGACATCTTCTTTGAGATGGGGACTTCTGCTATCTTTTCCATGTTGGGTCCCATCAACTGGTTTTTCTCTTCTGCAGTGTCGATGATTCGTTTCATCTATGGGTAGATGATGTTGACTTTATCTAAGTTGGGGAGAGCTTGGTGCACCCATTTATGTGCTTCCCTTTCCAGTTTCTGTAGTTTGGTGGTTTCCAACACTATCTATTCTTCAATCGTTAGCCTAAGTACTACTTCTGTGGTCCTCCTACTCTCCAAAGCCTGAATCCCTTGTTGAGTCTGTCGTGTTTGTTGATAAACTTTCCCATAGTGAGTAGGACAGTCTCTTAGGACTTCTTCGGTTATGAGAGACTCCTCCATATGGTCCTGTAATACTTTGTATGCTTCCGAGAATGCAGTCTGCTGTGCTAATAGAAGTTTGGAAGTTTCCTCTTTCTGTTCCTCCTTGGTTTCTTGGAGGTGTGCTTGGATGGTCGACACCATGCTCTCAAATAGATGGTATGCTCTTTCAAGTGGTCTATCGGTGTCGACTTCTATGGGGCCTGGTATGACAGACTGAGCTAAAGTATGCATTTGTCAAGAAACTCGACCTGTTATATATTTTAGTCTGTGAGTTCTTTGGTTTTTTGCTCAGTCCTTGTCTTTGCTTCCTTGGCTAGATTTTTGAGGAGTTGGCCCACCTCTGTGTCGATGAAGGAGCTTGCATCCTTCAAGCTAATCCAAAGTCTGGTAGCCTTTCCATGATGCTCCTTCCTCTTTTTTTGATTTTCTGCTTCTGTCTCCTGTGTACCTATAACAGTGGAGGTGGGGCCTTTGGTTTGCGGGATAGAATTCGATGGTTTTTCTGGCTGGGGAGGTCGTATGACCACCTTCGACTGTGTGGATGTAGTTGGTTGGGATAGTTCTGTCTGTGAATTAGGGGGTGGTGGGGGTGGTGGTGGCAGTGGTGATGGATTGGGGGAATGGTCGAGGGTGATGGGTTTGGGGGAAGTACGGTGTGGAATTACGTCGAAAGGTATGTATGCTTTCGGAGGTGTAGTGGTTGGTACGTCGGCCTGGGATTCGCGGTCAGTCAGTTCAATAGTAGACTGCACTTGGCCAATCGCGTCATATTCTTTGTTAGATTGTCATGTGAGGGTCAACATGATGTGTGCAAATACTATGGGTTGTGTTCTGCTAGCTGTGTACATGGGAGCCTGGGTGGTAATTTTCTGGGCCGACTGAAACAGCGTAGGGAATGTCTCGAAGAAAGCTTTTAGCTCGGTATCCTTGTCAAATTTTGCTTTCACTATCTCTGGCATTGTGCTTTTGTATAAGTCGAGGGGGCTGACCGACTATTGTGTCGGTGCTTTCTTCTCGACTATTTGTGTCGGTGATAAAGGTGGAGGTGTCGACACAAGATTGACGACGTTTTCAGGCATCGTCGTTGTTTTTGCCTTCTTTAGTAGACCTTCAGGGGCTCTTGATTCGACAAAATGCTGGAAATGGGTTTCAAATGGTACTTTATTTGCGGCGGCATCCTCTATAATGTCAAGGGCCGCAGCTACCAGTTCATCTTCATCATTTGATGATTCGACAATGATAAGTTTGCGCTTACTTTTGCTTTTTTGTTGTTCTTGCCCTTTTATTTTCTTCCAGGCTACTGCTATCTCATTGGCAAGTTTCCTAATTATTGCTCTTGACACAGCATATTCCGGGTTGTCTGGTTCGACTTCGAGGATCAATTCCTGAGTCAAAACAACACTTGTTGGAGCCGAAGGAGTTGTTTGCTGCTATTGCTATGGCTTTGGTTTTGCAGGCTATGGTACTGCTTGCTTTTCGGTCAGAGGTTTGATAGTTATTTGTACGTGACCAGTGGGTTCGACTGGTAGATCCTCCAAGAAAAATGTGCTGATGTAGAGGTTGAGCTCGTAGTCTTCCTCTTTCTCTTGGTCAGTGAGTGGCTCCTCGATTGAGAAGTCGATCTGTTTCACTGCTTCTGGTACTGTTATCTTTGTCTTAGTCTGTCGAGACAATTCTCGGAAGATTTGGTCAATAGATGAATAGTTGTCGAGGGATTTGGCGTTGGAGGCCTCACCCTGCATGTACCACACCGAGGTATGGTCGAGCTCCAGCTGGATGTGGGAGTTCGTGGGTAAATTTCATCGGATGTTTTGAGGCACCCTCCATCCACTAGTGCAAAATGAGAGATTAGTGACCAGGAGACCAAAAATTTTGGTCATCACAATTTTTTTGAAGGGATAATTGACCAAAATTGATAAATTTAATTGGGCTAACTAAAAAAGACCAAGATAAATGACCTCTTTTGGTCACGAGATAAAACTAAACTAAAAAAGACCAAGATAAATGACCAAATTTGGTCACGGGATATCTAGACTAAAAATGACCACATAACACTTGGTCATTTATTTGGTCATTTTTAGTTGTGGATCTTCGGCAATAGAAAATTACAATTTTGAAAATGAATTTCTACATTTTACTAAATTCTAAGAGTGCACATGGATTCAAAGACCCCTAGAACCTAGTAATTTGTAAGCCTCCTCATGTGTCACAACTCCATTGTTGACACCAAATTATCTATGACAATGTCCTAATGATGAGCTATGGCTTATATATTTGATAATAACTATACAAATATACCTATATACATTTGTTTTTAAATATTTTATATATAAATAATATTAATTATTAAACTATTTGTATTATAAACTTAAAAAGAAAATGTTACTAAGTATTTTTTTTACTATATACTAATAATATATAAGAAAAAAATTAACTTATATATTTATTATAATAATAATAATAAAACAAAATTTAAAAAACAAAACAAGTAAAAAAAAATAAAACTTTAATTCACCACACCACATTAGTGTAGTTTAACAATTTCAACTGGTCAACTATTTAACAAGGAAAGCGTCGTCGCATATCCGACGCTTAGCCACCACCTCAACTCCATATAAAACACCTTATATACCTCTATATTTATAAAAATAATTAAAAAATAAAAATATATATTTAAAAATAAAATAAAATAAACATAAATTAAGGTATACTCTACACTAACATTTACAATGAGCTTAACCCAGTAACCTCCTTACAACAAACAACCACCCAACCTAGATACAACCTACATCCACCTTATACCTCAAAGCTTTGTTATAGTTAATCCCTTTCGAATTAAGATAAATGTCTCGATATATGATATATATAGAGATATGAGGGTGGGTCGGTACTAGGTATTATCTCTCTATCTATGATATACATAGAGATGTGAGAATGGGTAGCTATTACATTGTACTTTATATTTTTGGATTTTAAGTTTAGAAGGAAACACATAATTAGTTCATTTTTGCACAAGACAACCGCAAAGGTTGCAATCAAAGCGGTCTTTCTTTCAGTAAAATTAAAGGCAAAAGAAATCAGGCATTTGGAGGCACGCAGGAGGCATGGCTGCTTCAGATCAGGGAAGAGGAGCGATCGAAGAGGAATTGAATAAGTTGAAGGTGGAGCAGGTGAAGCAAGTGAAGGAACAGGTGGATGGAGAAGTGGGTGTTATTCGAGACTCCCTCAACCGGATCAGGACTGCTACTGTTCTTTATGAAATGGCTTCCAAGGCTCTAGATAATCTATCCGTACACCCTGCTGGTTTCTCCTACATATCCTGAGCATTTTTTTATCTATGCATTTATTACTATTTAAGATATCCCCTTACACCCATTTTTTATCCAATGATTTACTCCCACTTCTACTCAAGGAATTCAAAGGGTTCCCACTTTCTCGAATGTTGAATGAGGATTATATATACAATTTATTTCTGATATTTAAATATTGAAGTTCAGTAACTCCTTTTTGTTGCAGGAAAACAGATGTTGGTCCCTCTGACAGCATCGTTGCATGTTCCTGGGACTCTAGATGATGCTCACAAAGTCCTCATTGACATAGGCACTAGATATTATGTGGAGGTACTAACACTTATTCCTCTCTTTACCCTCTTTTTGGGGTTTGTTTTTATTTCTTGCCTTTGGTCCTTTTTTGTGTTGGTTACATTTTACTTGATATGCCACTGTTCCCAATCTTCTTATTCTAAGCTTCCTCAAATTTGAAGGGAGACTGTAAATGATGGAGGCAATTGCAGTAGTAATCTATAGTCAAAAGAAGTTCAGTATATAAAGGGGAAGTATCAAAGGCTGCTTTCGGTGGTAATGAAATCAAAGTGCGATGTTCCAATTTCAGTTATCGATTATGGTTGATTAATGGTAACCTTTGTCACGGAACGGTCTATGAACCTGTATTGGCTAATCAATCCCAATGGATACATAATGCCATTTACATGGAAGATGAACTTGAGCGTATATTTTTTCTTATGCTTCTGTTAACTGAAAAAAATACCCACATACGTCAACTGGGATTGCTTTCGCTTGTGCTTGTGTTTGTTGTCAGGATCAGTTGCGAGTCTTGAGTGAATTTGGTGGAATAGAACCCCCCCTACCCGTGGATACCTAGCCAAAGGTATTCAAGTTGAGTGTTACACCGGATTGATATAGAACAGGTCCCAATAGTGGTTGTTTTGTGATAAGAGGAAGCAAATCCTCCCGATGGTGGTCATTTTGTGATAAGAGGAAGCTAATCCTTCCTGTGGACTGGATTGGTAAGGAACAGGTCACGTTGGTGGTTGTATTGTGATAAGAGGAAACTAACCGAAAAATAAATTACCCACACATGACATCAAAATCTTCCTGACTCTGGCGGATATAGGAAAAATCACACACTGCATTAATCAAAGGGACAGCCTATTAGTTAATATCCTAAACCACTAGTCTGTAGGAGCTACATATACAAACAAGTAACTGTAACTACACAACAAAACAAACTTCTAAAGCAGGTCCAAGCCCAAAGTACAGAACTAAAGTGAGTCAATACGAATGTAAACCTTCAATGGAAAAAATCAGTCATGAAATAAAAACAGAATCATTTAAAGGATCCATGAGATCCCAAGTCTCTTTACAACCGGTAGAGTTCTATTCGCCACCCTTCCGCAATGATTCCAACAATGATTTTACCGTAACTGCCTTCTTTGCTTGGATTTTCTCCTCATCTGGAAGATGTGGGCCACCCTGCTATTTTCTATTACAGCTCTGGCCTTGCCATTGTGGATTGTCTACTGGTAGATCTTACCCCATTTTGGTCATCCTGAGGGGCTCATTATTATTGGATTCCCTGCTCCCAGATCATCCTCCCTGTTAGATCTGTACAATTCTCTGCTTCTTCTAGGCTGTTGGTTGTAAACGAGTTTTCTAGTTGGTATTTGGTAGTACCTGGAGCAGATCCCCATCGCTCCAAAAGCTCAATCAAATGGTTCAGCAGATTGGTTCAACTTTGTTCGCCTATGAACATATTTGAACAAAATAGAAGTGAATTGCATTTTTTTAAAATAAAAATTGAGATCTAAGTGGAAGACCCATCATAAATCATAGAATTATGGTGTTTCCAAATGCAAAATTGAATCTCCACTATTAGCAGTTGTCAGGCACGTGTGAAAGGTACACTAGGATGCTGGTGTCTTTTAATAGGACTACTGTCCAATGTAAGTGTGAGTAAAGGATGGTTTTGGCTGAGGTACTGATCCATGCTTAGGCTGACTTGGCTCAGGTGCAGAACCAACATAAGTGCAATAGTGTTTCCTTCTTTTGACAAAGGGTACACTAGGGATACCTATAGGTTTTTGGTGTATTTTAATAGATCATCCTCCCTGTTAGATCTGTACAATTATTTTTTAGGCTATTGGCTGTAAAGGGGGTTTTTGGTTGGTATTTGGAAGTCTAGGTAGATATCCATTGCTCCAAAAGCTCAATCAAATGGTTCAGTCCAGGTCAACTTTGTTCGCCTATGCACATATCTGAACAAAACAGAAAACTACATTTTTTTAAAATAAAAATTGAGATCTAAGTGGGGAGACCCATCATCAATCAAAGAATTATGGTGTTTCCAAATGAAAAACTGAATCTCCACTATTAGTAATTGTCATCCACATGTGAAAGGTATACTAGGATGCTGGTGTCTTTTAATAGGACTGTTGTCCAATGTAAGTGCAAGTAAAGGATGGTTTTTGGCTTGAGGTACTGATCCATGCCCAGGCCGACTTGGCTCAGGGGAAGAACCAACATAAGTGCAGCAGTGTTTCCTTCTTTTGACAAAGGGTACACTAGGGATACCTATAGGTTTTCATGTCTTTTAATAGTGTTGTTGTCCAACTTAAGTGTGAATAAACGATGGATTTGGTTTAGTTACCGATCCAAGCCCAGGTTGACTTGGCTCAGGGGTAGAATTAAAATAAGTGCGACGGTGTTTCGTTCATTTGAAAAAGGGTACATTTGACTTGGCTAGGGATACCTATCCCCATTTGATAAGTGCACAAGTGGAAAAACAAAGACCAAAGAGATAAAATGGAAGAAAACATAGAAGAATCACTATCTCGGGAAAGATTCTCATTTCATTTCTTGACATTTCCTTCCTCTTGAATGACAAACACTCATTTCTGCTTTTCCATCTCTTCCAGGAGTTTAAGCATGTTGAGGTTACCTGAACCAACAACCTCTGTTAATAAATTTTGGTCCTTTAATGCAAAATCATTAACTCTTTTGAAAAGCTCCTGTTTTTCATGTTGTTTCTTTTAGGTGCCTTGTCACAATCTTTCACAATTTGCTAATATGCATGACAATAAATATGCTTGAAATATGCCTTCTTAGAGTCTATTTTTGGGAAGTGTTGTCTCAAAAGTTCATGGAAATAGCTTCTGGTAATCGCTTTTTCAGAATCGAGAAATCCTAGCACAGGCTGTTGAATCCATTCTCCTTGTATCTTTTAAGGCTAGCACGAAGTTCCTATTGTATCCCTAATATTCTTCATATCATTGTCATATATATATATATATACATTGTCAAGAAACTTGGAAAGGCAAGCCGATCCATAATGGAGCTTCTCATGGAACTTCCTCTGTCAGATAAATTCGAAATCCTAAAAATTCAAATGCAAGGTACTATTTCCCAAGAAGCACAGCCTACTATCAGAAATATTTTGCTTTTCAAAATTGTCCTGGTGAGCCCAGGTATCTTGCAATACATGAATCATTACGAGAGCATTGTCTTGAGAATCAGCTCAGTTTCTTTAGCCAAACCAAGATTTTACAATAATTTAGTAACTATTTATAATTTAAGTAAATACACAATGTCTTACACTTTTCAGGACTGTTCTAGAATTTATTTCCTGGTCTATAGAACCATTTAAATTTTGAATGCAATGCTTTATTTATGATCCAGCATAGTGTTTCTTGATATCAGGTCAAAGTAGCTGTTAGTACATGCGGCGTGTCATCCAGAAGAAATCCACTTTTGATATAATGGACCTCAATGCTACGCAGGTTTGTCCATTTGAGAAATTTGTTCTGTACTATACGAACTTCTAAGTTCTCTTTTTGGTATTGTGATCATTAATCATTTGAGCTCAAGAGTAATTTACCTTGCCTTCACAAATCTTTTATTGAAAATAGTTAATTTCTCTGGGCCATATTTTATTATCAGTATATTGTTTGTAGTATGTACAGATCTTTGTATTCTACTTTGTTAATGTAGATTGTTGTTAGGCATTAATGTTCAAAAAGTCTTTAATGAAATGAAATTGGATCTGAGCTGTAATAAAAATAATAAATGTCTACCATACAACTAGGCTATCTTTTCAAATTCTAGTGATGAGCATTGGATCTTATTTCAGGTGAAGTTTCTATTGACAATCAGATTATGTAATACAGATTGCCCCAAAAACCTTCATTCCAGCACTGTTTGGACATTCAACTGAGGATGTATTCATCCAGCCACATCATTCTGACATCATTTTCAAATTATACGTGGTATTTCAATATCTTTTTTGATCAAACGAATTGTATTATGTCTTTAAAGCAAGATTAATATGCATTTAACAAATATTTTTTCTTATATAGCTAATGATGGATGTTCCATATAGGGGGATATGAATATTATAAAGTTTGAGGGTGATCATAACTCTGCACGTCCCCAGTTCTACTACGACTTAGTTTCTATTTTCTTCTACAATGTCCTGCATCCTCCACAATTGTCAGCTGTGTGCACTACTGTAGCTGATAAATATTTCGATCTTGGAGCTTTACAGATGGGCCATGATTTGGATGAGGTAATTTGTTCAAGTTTTCCAACAAATATGGGTTTCATTTAGAAGAGAATCATAAATTTATTATTTTCATCTAAACTTAAAATGGGTGATAGGAATTTTTATGACAACAATACTAACTGAAGGGGTCAGTATTGTGTATCTGAAACTTCTTCCCTTTAATATATTTATTACAGGAAGTATGTCATGTATGGAAACAGAGAAGAAAATCCATAGAGGGGTCTAAGAAATATTTCCCATGTGTAATTGTATTGGAAACATCTCAGAACCCTTTCCCAGAAATTCCTTTGGACATTCCTGTATGGAAATCTTGTTTCCAAACAACACAGCTTTTTCCATTTTAGTAACGCTTCGGTGGGCCCCATACATTAAAAGCTAAAACAAAGAAATAATAGCAAAACCAAAAGAAAAAATCCCGGCAAATTGAAATATGAGAACACTTTTCCTTCTTGTTATGTAAAACCCTGTTAGGTCTTCTTTATTTATTTATATTGTTGTAAAACCCTATGAGTTGTGTTCTCAGTTTTTTGCTTTTTTTATAAATTTTATTAAAACTTAATAGTTGTTTATGTATGGACAAGGCCTAATCTATTAGATATAATCACCTTGTGATATAATATTGTCCGATATATATAGTAAATTTTTGTGTATTCATACTTTGTTAATTGTGAATTGCTTTTTTGATGTTTTATGTGACTGCATTGTTTCCCCATTTCCTGAAAATTGAAAGTGCCTTTTCCAAAATATGTATTGTTTACTAAATGACCTACCATTTATGAATCTTGTACTCGTTTCTCCACTCAAGGTAGCATAGTGTTAGAAGGAGAATAAAATAAAGGTCTGGAATTGATAGGTTCAGAATTTGAGGATTTTAAGCAGAATATAATTCATAAATATTCCTAAATGAGGAGGGGTATTCTTAAGACAAACTAAAGGTGTGGTTGACTTGCTATATATTTCTTCTGAGATTTTGGTGAATTTTGTAGATTTTGTTGTATGAGATTATCACTAGGCTTCGTATCGTGGAGCCTGGTTCAACTAGCTCATCTTCAGCACCTTGCATAACTGATGGTAATTCAAAGAATTTATCTGATTTATGCTCTTTACAGGCATGCTTCTCATGGGAAAGATGGTGAGGTGCCCTTAAACTAGTATGTTGTTATAAACTATCCTCACAACCCTTAACTTGTAGCAAAATATGAGGTAATCTAACCTTAAGAAGGTCCAGACTCCATACACATGATTATATTCACAAATCATGATCATGAAGACTTATTACTGGCACAAAAACTTGTTTAATACCCCCATATCATTGTCATGGACTATCATAAATCCATTCTTAATTGCCTTCACTCCTCCCATAGTTGCCTATCAAATTCCTTTGAGGCCTATCCTCACAATCTGAGTTGAAATGTACTAAATCCTCATTGTCAGTGACTTGAGTAAAGTATTGTATGAAATGTTAGGTATTGTGATAGGGAACCAACTCAGCTTGAAATTTGTTTAGGATTGCCTCCTTGTGGTATCATTTTTATATCCTCTTTGTGAATCATCTCTGCCATGACTGATTCCCTAAGGCTTTCGGCTATATTTTATAGAGATTAGGCCTTGTGAAATTCCTTGCGGCATTATAAAATTTACATGGATGGTGAGTTATCTTCACTGATTACCTTTAGAGGTTCTACAATTTCATCCAAGGAGAGTTGTGGGTCACATTGGGCCATTTACATAGATTAAAGTAATTTGGAACCACATCCTGGCAGGTTTGAATTGCTTCCTTGTGCTCCTCAAATATCTCTTGGGCATGAAAAACCATTTTCTAGTCATGCATAAATGCTTGAGCAATTTCAGTCTTTATTTTTACTATTTGTGTTAAAAATACATCATATATTTACATAAAAGTATATAAAAACAGCAAATCAAAAGGTCGAGGGTATATACAATGGAGCTTATATCCTCTTCCGTAAGGCTACTAATTCAGAAATAAAATCTGAATAAGCTAGTGGATCTAAAGATTGAGCATCTTTTATCGGTAAGGCACCCTTAGCCAATAGCTGGTGATGCACCTTATCATTCCTCATGGTACAAAAAGCACGCAAAGAACTAACCTTTTGGTAAAAATGTAACCTACAAGGAAAATAGAGCAGACTCTCGAGCACTGCCAAATCCCAATGACATTCCCAAAATATGTTTCACCATCTCAGAATGGTGGCAAACAAAGTAAAGTCCATAAGAAATCCTGCTCTACCAATCTGGACTTAGAGGGGGTCCCCTGGTAAATGACAAGCCATGCCAAGACTTGCAGCTTATATGAAAGCTGAATGGACTAGACACTGTGTATTCTGTGCACTCACCTATCTTCTGGATCAATTGAAACCCATCTTGCAAGGGATATTGGATTCCATCAATGCAATGAAGAATAGAGCCTCTATGAACCATACCGCTGCAAGGGCTGACCAAAGCTTCACTCCTTATCCCTCGAAAATAGTTCCGACATTACAATGGTCATTTTGAACATGACCCCCTTGGGGATGAGCTTAACCAACTCCATAACTGATTGTCTATTGGGAGGGGGGAGGGGGGGGAGCAGACCATACTCTTTCCAGCAACATGCAACTATATCCCACAAATATGCCCAAAAGAAATGTCGTTCTACACATTAAGATCAGTAGAATAAATATGAATTCGTGATATCCACAAGAAAATAAAATTTGTCTTGGAAAACGTGCATACCACTAATAAAATTAAAACATTGAATCTTAATGCAAAATTGCAAATATTTAAGATAACTGCATCGAGAACAGCTATGCTGAACAAAACATGATAAGCACTTGTCCTAATTCAGAAAATTTCGCAAATATCATTTACATTCTCTCGCTAACCTAAGTGATGGCATATTTGAACTAAATACTCTAAATTATGTGTCCAATTTAAAAAATAGGAATACCAATCGCCATACAAGCAATCAAAACAAAATGCACTTCATGTGTTAGTTGCTCTGGTGTAAATCTGCTGACTTGAGTGAGCAGATATCATCCTGATTGAACCACGTGCCATCAAATCCTTGATAGCCTTTCTAGATAGTGAACCATTAATATGAAAATTAAAAAACAGGAACAATTGGTGAGAAGTACCACATACTCATCTCCAAAACATATTCATCCAAAAATAACTCCTTGATTTCCATTATTAAATAGACAAACTTAAGAGGAATGGAAGTACAAGGGAAAAAGAGATTATTGTAGAAGTAAACAAGGTGGATGTGCCTGGATAAACCCATGCTATATACTATGCCTTTAGAGGACATAAACATAGGATTAGGGTAGAAGCACTGGTCCCAGAACATGGAACTAGCTTGAATCTTAAAATAATAAGCAAAATCAAGAATTGTTATATGAAAAAGTCAAACAAAGATTGATTAACATTTTTGGGAGCCTATACCCCTAAAAACTGTCACTTGTGAGGGCATACCTATTTTTCTCTATGTTACCCTGCTATTGGATTTTGAAGACCTAATATCACATTCAGGAAGGAAAATGCCAGGATGTGTTCTGTGGCCAACATCCTATTTCAAAGAGGATAAAAGCTCCTAAACCTGTTATATACGAGATGGCCACATTGACAGAAAACTTCATTTCATATTCTTTCAATTTATTCACCTTACAAGTAATTCCTATAGTACTTGCATAAGCAATCATTTAAGAGGAACTCCTACCAGTTGTTACAAGATTCCACTAATACCGTAATTAAGGTTGCATGTTTGGGCCAAGCTTAAATTTAGGAAGAATGGCATTGGTCAAACTAGGTTGTCCAGCTTGGTTTGACCTATCATTCCTACAATGTCAACACCAACCTAAGTTAATCATCTTTCAAAGTCCAATCAAACACAACCTAACAAGACCTCCATGAACTCGGTGTAACACAAAAAATCAGAAACATGAGCAAAATTATAGAGTTAGAGAATAACTAAATAACAATGCAGGGTACAAACATTTCAAAAACATTGATATTAACAATCACACTGCTAGTGCAAAATGCCCCTAACATATGACATTCAAGGAATTGAAATAGCATTGCCCAATATCCGAGTTACCAACTTACAAGGAAAGAAAAATGTAGGAACCAGAAAATACAAAGAATATGCCCTACAAATATTACAATAAAAAATTATAGGACGACCTCTGAAAGATACAAAGCACTTCCAGAAAAGGGGGAACCAATTTCTAAAATTACTCCATTTTCAGGGGTATGACAGTTGGTATCAAATGCTCCCAAACACTCAGTAGCCTCACCGAGGTAGGATTAGGATCATGGTGGGGGGGCTCCCATTGCCATGAGCTTCTGGAAGCTCCCAATCTGGCACAAGTTACATCAATATCCTGTTGAGTGCCATAAGAACCTATTTCAGTGCCAAATCAACCAATCTGGCCCCAAAAATGATAAAGCTTGGCAACGAAAATCTGGAACACCATATATAGCTAAAAAATAAAGAGAGCCACCAGATTATGCTTTGAGAGTACAATTTTTGGATGTCTAGAATATTCCCAAAAGAGTGCCTTGTAAAGCTAGCCAAAGAGCCCTTCCAAGTTCTCTTGGCATTGATAATATTTTTGTTGATATATATGCATCCCAACCAGAACAATAATATGGCTAAAACGCTTCAATGGTTAGCTCAATTGGTTGAACAATCTGCCCCAAAACATGTTGCCAAAAAAAATACCATGAGTGACAGATACAAATCCAGTTGAATACTTCCAGGTTACCAACTACTATTATGGCTGCCAGTTGAGATCCACCCTCGATCTGGGGGAATCCCATGAAGTTTTCCTAAAAATAATAACATAGCTAGAATGTACAGTTCACACATCTCTCACACCAATTCCCCACAACATTCAGGTGAAAACAAGAAATCTAAAAGCAATAAAGTGATACCTAAAGCACAATAGGGTCTACAACAGACTTTAATTGATGCATGCTATTCTTGGCTCTCTAGAATTATAACTCATAAATACTGCCTATTATAAAACTGGCCAATAACCTGTCATGACCCGACAGTGCCATTATCCAGTATGTAAGAAACTTAGAAAAGCTAATCATGAATGATATTGGTGCCTGTATCATGGTTAAGATCATTTCCTGTGTATTTTAAGTTTTTCCTTAATTTTTCCAGTTGTTAGATTTTAATATTTTTAATATATATCTTTGCCACTCACAATACTGTTTTCTACAAATTTGGGGATATGACTTCATATTGCAAATAGATGTGTTGTTTTTTCTAGCAAAAGTTAGAATCAACTTGCAACAAATTTCCATAAAAATGTAATAAAACGTATTATGGATTTTTTGCACATAAGTCATAACTATTTAAAAACTAAATCCAAATAAGTCTAGTTTGTATAATAGCTATGTTTGCTTACATAAAAGTGATTTTGGTAGTGTATCCTCCCTGGATCATTTTCTCATTGATGGTGTGATCAGAGCAAGACAAAAGAGTACAGTTGGTTAAAAATAAATAAATTACAGAAAATGCCTTAAACGATGTGAGAGTTATAATTTCAAATTATCTTGACTGCATTATCATGCATGCAATGCAATGTAGCCATACACAGTTACAAATTATCCGTGTAACATTCTGTTTGCATTATGCATTTCTAGGAGTGTATACATTTTAGATTTTATTTGTATTGTCAACGGAGTCTATCTTGGGTGGTCAAAGGGGAGTGTTATCCTCCCTAGCTAGGTTCAATTCCCGCTTGTGACATGCTTGCTCCTAATGGGTTGATTGGACTCTAAAGGAGATGTTTCATGTGGATGGGGCCAGGTGAGATTCTTGGAAAGCTTTGGTGGATAGATTCCTTGTCATGAGCACCTGTAATATCACTACCATCAAGAGCATAATTTTTGTTTGTTTGTTATTACATAGATTTCATTAGATAACCTCTCATGTTCCTTTATCAGTTTTGCTAAGAATCTTAAAGTAGATGTTTCTGGTTAAATAAATTATGCAAATCTTATCACAGCTTGTTAGTTTCTTTCTTATTTTATTTAGCTATATGGACAAAGGAACCTAGAGTGTATCTCCTATCAAACTGAAAGTGTTGTAAATCTACTATTCCAAAGTTAGGAAGGGCAGTTTTACAACAATAAAAAATTTGAAGATGTTTCTACCTACATATTGAATCTTGATGACTAGTATTTCATATACAATCTATCTCTGTTTAGAAACCAGGGCCCTCCTTTGAATACTGTATCTCTGTTCTTTGAGGTAGACAATATCACAAAAATAGAACCTCCTACCCAGCAATGAATGTTCACATTCTCCTTTATTCACCATTTCTTCTAGATGTAATTCAGCATAATTCATTCAGAGGATCATATCAGCCTGAAAGCCCTTAGTTGTAGGACATAACCTGCTACTGCTTCAGGATCTACTTTGATAAAAGGCTTGTCAAAGATTTTCTCCAAAGTGACATGATACAAGGGCTCAGTGCGTTCTGCACCCTTCCAACCTGGCCCCTTGATGAATCATGACCCATCCAATCTAAAATTGAAACAAAATAGAAAAAGTTTACTGGCAATTCCACCATGATTCTGTTCTCATTGTCCATCTGCACCATCAAACAATATCCTTCCTTACTTTGTTTAATTTTAAACATTTACCTGAAAAAAAAAGGATTTGAAGGAGCAATATTGGTGACCAAAATACATTTATTTTTAATCATAAGTAGGTGGGTTATTTTAAAGTTAAATCCTAAATTAGTAAAAAAATGCCTTATCCAGATCTCCTATTGTTTTGAAGTTCCCATGTTCTGAAGCAGCATGGAAGCTGTCTCAGCAATTAGCTTTAATAAAATTGCCTTTTGGAGAATAAGGGAAGACCATTCTCACTTTGAGTTCAAATTAGAATTGAAAGCTGGTTACTGCAACAACACATGTAGTGAATTAATTAAAATGTAATTTTGTTGGTAACTTGAGGAATGAAAGTAAACAAGGCTAAACTGCAAATTGCCCCCCTATATTTTATAAAGAAAATGAATATCCCACTATTAGGTCATCCTTTCTACCCTAACAAGGTTTGGAAGCCTCAAGGAAAAAAAGATGATGACTCAACTAAGAACTAACTTGCATGAGCTTCATAGAAAACCTAGCAAATGGACTCTTCTGAAAATTCCTTTGGAAAACATAATCTATAATCAATGCAATTTAGAAGATATTGAAGACGAAGCTCAATTGATTTTAAGATGCCCTTAACACAGCAATATTAAATGTGCTTATAGCCTTATACTGATGCCTGCAACAACAATTTAATTCATGAAAAATCCTAAATCAAGACAACCAAACTAAGTTGGGAGACTTTATTATGAATATTATCTCACATTGAAGAAAATGTCTAAATAAGTAATCTTCAAGATTTTAATTTCCTGGTTATGTTTGTTCACTTTCTCTGTGTGGGTCCTATAGACCAAGCTGGTCTAAGGGATGTTAGTGATGCCATCATCATCAATCGAGCTATTATTTAGCATCATAATCATCTGTCTTTTTGTCATTTTCAAAAGATTGGCTGTATGGAAGGAAAGAGCCTGATTCCAGTGGGCTATATATGATTACTGGTTTTGTTTCCATGAATATCATTTAGTAGGTAAAAGTGCCAGTGCATTTTTCCTTGTGGACTCCTAAAATAACTAGTCTATTGCATTTGCCTCTCACAGAAATTGAGGTTGAAGATCAATTGCTGATGTCAACAATAGAGTCACGAATAAAAGAAATGGACAAAATGATAGGGGGATGACAAGATTTGATCGTTGTTGCCTCTTTGTTAGGACATGTTCCTAATCTTGCAGGATTGGCACGAACTTGTGAGGTGAAGTGTAAAATATAGTGACTTGGTTAGATATTTCTAAATATGCTCATGATTATCATAGTGTAAATGTGTGTGATATCTCTTTTACCCACTTCTGTGTCGATTACTCTTTTTCTTGCAGGTGTTTAAAGTAGTAAGATTAATTCTTGCTGATGCAAGTATAATACAAGATAAACATTTCCAACTAATCAGGTACAAAATCATCTTTTTTCTATCTTAATTTGTAATATTGATTTCATTATTTGGTGAGTGAATTCTAAGCAAATAGTCAGGAAAGCAACAACCACATTTTCAGATTGATGATATTAAATCATGTCTACTTTATAGTGTCACAGCAGAGAAGTGGATTCCAATACAAGAAGTACCTGAATTGAACCTTAAAGAATACTTGAAGGCAAAGAGGAGGGAAGGGTACTCAGTTTTTGGATTGGAGCAAACAGCAAACAATATACCACTCAATAGGTATTCATTCCCACGAAAAACGGTAAGCTCTATTTTCATTTTCCAATTTCGTGTAACTTTTCATATATTGTAGATTCAGAAAATGGGAAGTTAAAACACTTGAAATTTATCAAGGTGTTATTTGCAAGAATTATAATTTGTTGTATGCTTTCATCTGTACTACATTTGCCTGATGAGATGATAAACAATTTCCTCTAAATTAGGTCTTCGTACTTGGAAGAGAGAAAGAGGGAATTCCTGTTGATATCATCCATGTACTGGATGCATGTGGAAATTCCTCAATATGGTGTCGTTAGATCTCTAAATGTCCATGTCAGTGGTGCTATTGCAATATGGAATATACTCGGCAGCATCAACAGGAGTAAATATATATTTCTTCCAATAGCTTTACCTGAGCGAATCATAAGGTGAGAATCAAGGCATGAAAAAATTATTATTCTTGCAGCGGTTCATTATTACCCTTCATGACAAGGTTACAATTCTATTTTCCCTTCAGTTCTGTTATGTGAACTTTTCTTCCTATGTCATTGAAGTGTTTATTCACATACGTTTGGCCATTGCATTTGATTGTTTTTCAAGATATAATTTTGATTGATTGGAAATAGCTTTCACGACATGTCTTGTTACTTGGAAGATTGAGTTTTGCATTTGTATTTTTTTTTTTTATAGTTTTAGCCGTCGGAAATGTAGTAGTGGATACATACCTATATTCTTGTTATGCACCCATTTCTTCACGAAGGCATAGGAGGTCTGCACGAACACGTACTCACTAAGGCATAGAAGGTATGCACCCATTTTTTCATTAAGGCGTTGGATTTGAGACTTTCTTAAATCATTCATCACTTTCCATAGTTGTCATGTCATTCATTAACCACATGACATATAGGGGTGAACTCCTGCACAGATTGCACTATGTATATAGGTTTCTACCTGTGCAGTCGAGCATAATTGTTTTGTGAATTCGTTGATTATATTTCTTATTGAAATCCATTTCCTGGTTTAGAGCTGAGTTTTACTTTTCTTAGGTACTAAGTAGTTGCAGATTTAGCCATTCAAGTTTAATTTTAACCAATTCTTAAATTGAATTTGTTAGATTAGATTTTTCTATTTTGCACATGATCTTGGTTATTATTGTTAGCTGTTGAACAAGATGAATAATTTGCTTCATTGTTTTTCTAATTTACAGTTCATTGTTTTTCTATTTTACAAGTGATATTTTTTTATTGGATTTTGTAGGAGTGAGCTTAACTTATAAGTAGGCCATTGAGTATGAAGAGCCCGCTACTGAGGATTTGTCATTCAGTATGAAGACCCTGATGTTGAGGATTTCAAGCTGTTAAGTGTGGTTTTGAAGCTGCTGACGTGGGATCTAAGTATGGTTTTGAAGCTGTTGATGTGGGATCTAAGTATGGTTTTACAACCAAGTGCAAGTATGATGGTTTAGCCATTGTAATATTTTGAAAAGTGATGATTTTCCTATAAAGTTATATGGAAATTAATATGTGTTTTTGAGAAAACTCATATTTATTGTAATACTTTTGACATTTCATATAATATAATTTGTGGTTTAAAACTTATATATATGTTTGTACTTTATATTATGTACCAATGTTGTAATTATTAACTAATTAATGTGGCATTGCATGATTTACATGTGTATTAGATATTATTTACAAGTGTTGTAATTAATTATAATGTGACATTGCATAATTCGCATGTGTATTAGATGAGAATAAATGTATGATTCTTTTTTTAATTTAAACGTAATATCAAATTAAAAATTTATATTGATTAATAATGGACAACATTAAAACTACTAAAATATAATGAACATACATAAAGCGACTAAAAATGACTAAATTAGTGACCAGTAAATGAGATTAATGACCAAAATGTACAAATAAAATGACCAATAATTGAGAGATATGCGGCCAAACAATGAGATATAAATGACTAGAAAAATGACCAAAATTCGCATATCAATGACCAAAAATTAGTTTTGGTGGCTAATGTATGGTCTTTTATTACGTGACCAAATTTGGTCATATTCTAGCTTGTCATGTGGTCATTAATTTGGTTACAAATGTGGTCATATATTTGGTCATTGATTCAAATATATGACCAAATTAATGACCAAATATATGACCAAATTAATGAACAACCGACAAGCTATAAATGACCAAAATAAAAATGACCAATTTTGGTCACGTAATAAAAGACCGCAAATTAGCCACCAGCGATCGCCAAACCAAAAGTGGTCATTGATATGCGGATTTTGGTCATTTTTTTGGTCACTAATCTCTCATTTTCCACTAGTGATCTAGTCATGTGAACCTTTAGTTGCTGGAACCAGTTTTCCAAGAATACTTTCCCTTGCTCTAGTTCATGCGGGGTTCCTTTATGGAAAAAGGGTTTAAACCTATACATGTCGAAACTTGATGGCTCGCGAAATACGGGGCTCCCTTCGGGGTAGATGTGGTAAATAATGATGCATAAGATGAGGGAGGGGAACTTGATGATTCCCCCTGTCTCTTGGCAACGCTCACAGATAGTCTTTATCATGTCGGAGACATACTCCCCCCATCTGTAGAGGTGCCCGTCGGTGGAAATTGTGTCAACGGCTTCCAATATTTCTAACTTGAGGTCGCTGCCTTGACCTGCTAATGTGAGCGTGATTGCGATTATTTTGGCCACAATCTATGGCATTCTAGTTGTGATTTCGCCGATCATCAACCCTTTTGAGTTTTTCCCTGAAGATGATCCTGTAAGCTCTTTGACTAGTCCTTCTTTGATTCCTATTGGTATAGGGTCTCCTTTATTAGACAAGCCAGTGAGTTTAGAGATGACATCCCCAGAAATGTTGATCGGTTCATCAAAGTAGAACCGACCGTTGTGGTATCGACTGATAATAAATTTCATAGCAGCTTCCTTTGTACCCCCAAAGCTGGCCATCAGCAGTGCATTGGCATATCCAAAGAGGGTGATGCACCTGATCTTTTCTACTGATTGAGTCATCTTTTTGTCAACAAAGGCCCACTCTTGGATCTCAGCCCAGAGTTTCTGCCATGGGCCCTCCTACACTTTGGCGTTTTTTATGTTCTTCAGTTTGCGGACCAAAGGTGTATCCGTAACCTGTACCTCTTTTGCCTTAGTCGATGCTCTGGTCTGTTTGGGAGCCATTGTGTTGGTTTGGTCGATGTTACTACAGGGTTCTTGGCTTTTGGTCGACTGAGTGTGTGAATGCTCTGTGTGTAAATGGTGTGGTGAATGAAACTTTAACGGTCCAGTATTTATAGGTGATGGTGTGGTTGTGTGCGGTAATGGATTTATTAATGCTGGATTTTACGTTCCAGCAGTAATACACGATTGTGAAGTAATGGTGATTTAATTTTAGCACTCGAGGTCATGAATGCACGATGGGACTATCAAGTTCAACGGCTGGTGTCGGTGTTGAGAATGGTCGACAGGAATGGTCGATGGTCATGATGTCGGTTGTCGAAGTGGTTTTTTCTTGTCATGGTTTTGTGTCTGGAGTATATTTTGTTTTTGGAATTTTTAGCTTTTTATGGATATTGGTTGCCGGTTATGGTCATTATATGATTTTTTTTTTTTGAGTTTCTGTAATGTTTTAGTCGGGCTCCATTAACGAGCTTCTGAAATACTAGGCTCTACAGCGTCCTTAGTCGAACTGAACCATTGGGGTGTATCTCATCGGCAATGTACAGTCCCATCCACTCTGTGTGGAGTTTCTTAGGTTTTCCTTTGATCTGACTATTGTAGAGTAAAGCAAAGTCACCGACCACTAGGTTTTTGTTCTTGATCTTGTGGTCGTGCCATGCTTTTTGTTGTTGCTTCTGAATTTCTTGGTGTTGTATGGTGTTGAGTCGGTGATATTCCAGCTTACTGATATGAAGTAGTAGGTCTTTCCTTCCCTGTTCAACATCAACATGGAGGATTTTTGCAATAGTAGGTGTTTGTTGTCAAAAGTGTAGAGGGACTATAGCTTCTTGTCCGTAGACTAGTCGAAAGGGGGTTTGTTCGATCGATTGTTTATAGGTTGTTTTGTATTCCATAAGACTGTAGGTATTTTCTCATCCCAGTTGTCCTTGTCATAATTACATATTTTAGTTAACCCTTTTGTTAATGTTTTATTGAAAGCTTCAACCGCCCCATTCGACTGAGGATGATATGCTATACTCCGTCAGTGGTCGATGTGGAATTGGTCGGTCAAGTTTTTAATAGTTTTATTGACAATTTGTGTCCCTTGGTTGCTAATCAATGTTAGTGGGAATCCAAATCGATTGATGATATTTTCATAGATAAATTTAGAGGCTATCTCACTCGAACATGTATCGACGATTTCAGCTTCGGCCCATTTAGTGACGTATTCTACTGCATTGACAATATATCTTGCACCTGATCTTTTTTTTGGGATAGGAAATGGTCCTATGAAGTCTATAGACCATATTTCAAATGTGAGACTGGGTTTTACTGATATCAAGGGCATTTTTGTACTCAGCAGGGTTTGACCAAGTCGTTGACATCTATCACATCGACCAACAAAACTTTTGCAATCTCTATGGAGTGTCGACCACTATAATCCTGACTGTTGGATTTTCTTTGTAGTTGTGTCTGCTTGAAAATGTCCTCCTATAGGTCCATAGTGTGCTTCATGCATGATTTGGTCTCGTTCATGTTCGAGTACACACCTTCTGAGGATGTCATCTAATCCCATTTTGTATAAAAATCCATTGATGAGGCTGTATGGTGTAGCCTTTATGGCTAAGATTTGTTTCTTCTTGGTATTTATACCTTCTGGTGCTTGACCGTTTTCTAAGAACTGAGCTATTTCTTCTAGTTCTTCTGGAACTACTTATATGCGAAATAAATGTGCATCCGATAAGTCATCGTCGACTCCAGTCGGTTCCTCTCCTGTGTCTATTCAGGATAGATGGTCGGGCTTGACATTTAGCTTGCCTGGTCGGACAACAACTTCGAACTCAAGTTATTGGAAGAGGAGTAGCCATCGAAAAATACTCCCATGATGGAGTGGTTTATTGAAAAGGTACTTTAGGGATTGATTGTCGATATAGAATGTGAAGGGGTTGGCTAAAAGGTAATGTCGATACTTTTGGAGGGAAAAGAACATACCTAGGGATTCTCTCTCTATAGTCGAATAATTTCTTTCATCCTTATTTAATTTGCGACTGCTGTAAACTATAGGCTAATCCATCCCATCATCTCCTGGTTGAGTTAGGATTGCTCCTATTGCTATTCCTGATGCATCGATATGCACATGGAATTTGATCGACCAGTTTGGAAACTTTAGAATGGGGGATTTGACTAATTTTCTTTTCAATTTTTTGAAAGAGATGTGGCATTCCTCTATCCACTTAAACTCTTGATCTTCCTTTAGTATTTCTTCCAGAAGATAGGTCATATCTGCATAGTGTCTTATGAATTTTCTATAATAGCCTGTATGGCCAAGTAACACCTTGACTTGTTTAGGTTTTACTGGTGGTTTCAAGTCGAGGATAATTTTAATCTTTGCAAAGTCGACCTTGATACCTTCTTTACAGAAAATATTCCCTAATAGTATGCCTATGGGAGTCATAAATATACATTTCTTAATGTTCAGGGAGAGTTGAATCTGTCAAAAACTCTCCAACATAATCCTGAGCCATTTACAATGATATTTTAAGGTGGAGTATATTGTCCAATCATCGAAGTATACTGCCATGGTCTTATATATGTACTCTTGGAATGTTTTGACAACGATTCGAGAAAACACTGCAGGCACATTCTTTAATCCAAAAGGCATAACTCTGTAAGTAAAGGAACCAAATTCACACACAAATGTTGTCTTCTTTTGATCCTATTTAGCTATTGGTACTTAGTCATAGCTTGAGAATCCATCTGTGAATGAATAGCATTCATGTCCTACAACTTCATTCAAGATTTCTTCAGCATAAGGGGTTGGGAATGGGTCTGTCAGTGTGACTTTGTTGAGTTCCCTAAAGTCAACACAAATTCTTGACCTTGTTGAGTCATGTTTCTTGGGTTGTACAACCATTGGACTTGCCCATTCTGACTGGTCGATAGGGTAAATGATCCCTGCTGCTAACATGTTATCAATTTCCTTTTTGACTATTTCTTTATAGTTGTGAGCTAGTTTATAAGGTCTTTTATTAATAGGTCGAACATCAGGTTTAGTATCAATTTTCATCTCTCCCATTTCTTGGACTAAGCCTTTTAGGTATTTATAGCCCCTGGCAAAGACATCTTGGAACTCTTTTAGTAAGTTCATGATCTTTGTGGTCTGTTGTTCATTCCAGTAGTCACTATTTTTTGCTAGTTTTGGTCAATCATCGTTTGAGATGTTGACTTGTTTAGTTTTTGCTTTAGCATCTAGCAACTCTGGTGCTTTAGATTCATTAATCAGTCGACTTCCTTCTTTGAACTGTGAGAATGTGGCAGGGAAGTCGGCTGCAGTCACTCTATCAGTATCTTGTTTGTCAGTTGTTGTGATTTTCAGGATCGAGTGGATAGGTTTTGTTGTTTCAACGTGGGTGGATTTACATCTGAAGCTCTTTCCTTTGTGTTTTCATTATCTAGTTGTAAACAGGTCGACTATGGTTTTGATCATATTTGTATATTGTTACAGTCCTTTATCTGTTGATGGTCTTGGGAGGGTTGTTTTTCGGTCAGTTGGATAAATTGTTTAATTTGTTTTGCTGTCTCAACCAGATTTTTGTTTTCCGGTATGAATTTTAAGTCTTTAATAAAATTCTCTTTGATTTCATGCCATAAGAAGGTTTAACCTCTAGCTTCTTCCATCTTATACCACTTGTTGGGTAAGTCAGCTAGGGTTGAGGGGAACAAATGTGGCCAGGCTCTCGCTCATCCTTGTATCCTAGTCTTCTCCACTCCTTTCACAGGTTTTGATATGTTCTTCTGGGTCTTGTCCTTGGGTAAAAATAGGTATCTGATCTTGTTGGGTTAATTTCTTTCCTCCAAACCTCTCGACAAATTAAGTCGAAGCAGTTGTCTAGGTCTGTAGTTTCATCTGATGGGTATCCCACCATCTAGCTGCTTGACATGTAAACATTTCAACTAGGCTCTAAAGTCGGCCATGTTCACCAATATTTTTAGATACTTGTTCAACGTGCATGACTAGTGATTCCCTCTCCTTATACCTTGGTATTTGTGTAGTATTTAGGCTGGTTGGTTGTAAGGTAGGGTGTTCCCTGATTTTCTTTTCGAACATTTTTGGGATAATGGATACTATGAACCACTGTCGGGTGGGTTTTTTCTGGACTTTTTGTATGGTCCAGCACCCTCTTGCTTGTGTTTTGTAATTCTCAATCTCCCAGTTGTACAATTCAACATCTGAGTTATAACCAACTGAGTCTTGGTTACCTAAGTTAAGTTCTCCATGGATGTTTGGTTCTGTGTAGTCTGCATCATTGTGGATTTGGTAAAGTTGTCTGATATCAACTTCTTCATCAATAGGTTCAGTCTAAGGCTCCCATTGGGATGGATGAATGGGTACAATGACCTTTTGATCGTTTCCTTTTAATTTGATTCATTCCTTGTCCAAAGATATGGATGCTTTCATCTTCCAACCCCAAGGTCGACCGACTAACACTAGGAAGGAGATGGATCCTTCTTTTGGGTTAATAATTTCAAAATCAACCTTGGTCGAGATTCCCTTGATGGTCATGTCGACATTTTTCCAAAATCCAATGGGTTCAATTAGGCCTTGGTCAGCGAGTTTCAGGTATATGCCTGAATCGTAAAGTCAAGATCTACCCATCTGTTCCCAAGTATCCCGAGTCATGATATTTACCTGTGAGCCAAAGTTGAGTACTACTTGTTACACGTGGTAACCTTCAATTTCTAGGTCGACAAGTGGGTCGGCATCACTTTTGTCTTTTTGATTCAAGCTGCATATGTTTTTGGTTTGTTTTTCCGGGTTTGTTCCTTTTATTTCATGTAATAAGTCAATGAACTGCGATACTGATTTGTCTGTTTGAACAAGTTGGATTAGTTGATTTATTGTGTTGGGTCGACTGTTATGGAGGTCTTCTTGTCATGCAATGTCTTGAAAGACATGGGTTGATTTTTTATATGTTTTTTTTTCCTTCATTGGGTCAGGATAAATGTTTGTGTCTTTAATCTTACTAATCCCGGTGTTATCAAGTCCTGTTTTTGTTCCTTGTTGAGTTACAATATGTAAATTTTTGGTGGTTATTACATCATTCTTTTGCACATAAGACAAGACATTAACATTTTTCTTGGTATTAATTTTTTCTAACATAGTAGGGCAATCCTCTAATGAGTGATCTCCTACTCCACAGTGGGTAAAGAAATTGAGATTAGTCCTGTCCTTTTATGGACAGTCTACATACCGGTGACTTTCTTTGTAACATGTGAAGCACTAGGTAGGTCGATGCGGTCATGTGTCGCGATTCCCAGGGAATCGAACTCTTCCTCCATATACTTGGTGTCGATTATCGTACCAGCTCTCACATTGTCGGCCGTCATATCTTTGTCTGTTCTGATTGTTTGCTGGATTGTTTTGATGGTTATGTTGTGCCACTGCATTCATTTGGTAGACCACTTGATAGTTCTATTGGTTCTTTAGGTTTAACTGACAGTCGGTCGTGTTATGACTTTTGGTTTCGTAGATGGCGCACCAGGAAGCCTTCCTGTTCTTCATGTTAAACGGGAAATCTGCTGTAGAGTGATCTTTGTGTTCCTGGCAAATGTCATAAAAGGATTTGGTATGTACAAATCGAACGTCTTATCGGTTATATTCTTGTCGACAGTTATCTTTCGAATGACTGGTCGTCGAGCATTTGGTACACCAGATCTCTTGATTCTTGAGGCTTAGTTCCTTGAAAGACTTATGTACATTCTCAAGATGTTCTTCCAATTTGTGGTCTGTGGGGTAAGCAGGTATGTCTTCATCCATCTCCACCTGAAGAGATCTTGTTAGCGCATCCTCATACATTTTGAATGTCTCTAGACTGATGTGTCAACGTACTTTTTGCGATTAGTAATTGTTCATCAATAACATAATCCAGCTGCCTTAGTAGGTCTTTCCAATGTTTATCGTAGTTGCAGACAGTCTCCCATGGATTTTGGGATGTGGTTTTAAGCTTTTTTACGGCCAGGTGCTTAGCGTCTAGAGTTTTAAAAAATGACAAAAATTGCACCTTAGTATTAGCTTTTGTTGCTCTGGGTTGTCTTTCCGAAAAGGTCATGTACCATGTCAATTCCCTTTTCCTTAAGGCTCCTGCGAACTTTGTCATTTGTTGATCTTCATCTGTAACCTAGTTGGCTTCCCAGGTCAACTCGTAGATGAACCAATGTCATCTGGGGTCTTCATATCGCTCATAAAGAGGAATGTGAGTGGATCCATGACCCATGTCTGAATCACTATCACTGCTCTCGAAAGGTGGTGGCGGTGGGGGTGGGGGTGTTGATGAGGGTGGTAGGGTTATTGGTGTATTCATTCTTGTGGAATTCTGATCGACAGAACTTCCATTTTTGTTGGTTGTCGAATCTTGATCGACTTGCAGTCGATTGATGTCGACTTCTGCTGTCGATGGTACACTGCAACTATTTGTTCGCAGGTCTGATTGTTTGATTTCTTCTAAAGTTGTATTTGGTGGGGGAGGGGGGCACTCCTTCACATGTCGGTAAGAGCAAGTGGATATTTTGGAGGGAGGCTGCCACTTGAAATGTCACCCAGTTCCCTTCCACCGGTCGATGTATAATAAGGTGTCATCTAGGGTATGTTTCATCGCCTAGTTGGCTCCATATAGTGAAGTCACCAGCTCGTAGTCGGAGGTATTCTTCGACAATAGTTTGTATTCTAGTACGCGGATTCAATGGGGAAAGGGTTGTTCCTTCATCGGGAGCTCTTAGTTGGAGAGCTTCTCGCTGCTCTATCCACAATTCTTCCTCCTTAGGGGACGCTTCTTGCTCGACGCCCTCTTCATTAGAGGAAATTTCAACTCAAAATGGGCCTTTTAACTTTTATTCAAATTCCATGTCATCATGTGTTAGCCAATGAAATTGATTTAAATTTTAAATACCGTATAGGTCTTAAACACTTTTTTAATATAAATTTGGGGATAGGTATCATAAAAAAAACTACTTGTTTTTTTTGTATTTTTGACATATCTCCCTGTGTTTTTACTCAAATTTCGATCGAGAGAGCTCGTTATATGCGGAATTAAATTCTACATTCAATGAGTACCCACTCGACATACTTTTGATGGACCCCGCTACCCCAAAAACAAGAAATACCTGAAAAATGGAATGATGAAAATGGAATGATGATGTCATCATTCCATTTTTCAGGTATTTCTTGTTTTTGGGGTAGCAGGGTCCATCAAAAGTATGTCGAGTGGGTACTCATTGGATGTGGAATTTAGTTCTGCATCCAACGAGCTCTCTCGATCTAAATTTGAGTAAAAACACAGGGAGATATGTCAAAAATACAAACAAAAAAGTAGTTTTTTTCTTTTCTTCCTCGAAAATTAATAAATATTATTTTATTATTTTAACTATTATTTTATTAGTTCATTTTAGGAGGCCCATTTTGAGTTGAAATTTCCTCTAATTCATGTCGATCATGACCCGACTCTAGTGTATTTTCTTCCTTGTTGTTCTCCCTAGGGTTTTTTCCTCTGTGCAGCTCTAAGGCCCTTTCTCATCATGCTTCCCTTCTCTGGTGTCTCTCGTCCCTTTCTACTTTTTGAATGTCCGACATAATTTCATACGATCTATTCTCTTGAGGTCCCTTTTGGTCGAATTCTCATTACTATTGACTGTTATCTGGTTTGTGTCGACTAGGATCCACTATACTCTATCTTCGACACATGACCAGATACCCCCCCATAGCCTACCCGATGCTTTTAGAAAGCTCGAATAGTTTTATTTATTTTCTTAGGAAGTATTCCCACTCCCTTTCTGCAATGAATTTCTCCCACTTCCTCTGCTTCTCCTCCTAGTTAGTGTTTGATGGTTGTTTGTACAGTGGTGGTTGAGGTTCAACAATGAGTCCTGCTCCTTTCTTGATCAATAATTTGAACAGCAAGGTCGGTAGGGAACACAAAAATTGTTCGGTGAAATCTGTGTAAAATTTTCCTTTGACCGTTTCCACCGAAGTTTTGTCTTCGACTGCTTGCTCCTCACAAAAGTCATCGGCGATTTTTTCAAACCACTCCGACAAATTTGTTCTGCCTCCTCGAATCAATTTCTCTAGCAACTGCTGTTCTTTAGTTATGTCTAGCTTTCTCATCCAGGAGTTGCTTCAAGAGTTGGGGCACTAATTCGACAAACTTTTCATGTGTCTCTATAAAAAATCTTTCTTTTGCTTCGGCGACTGTTAATCTGTTCCTTCGTGCATAATTCTGCAAATAGTTTGCAATTTTATGTTCCCACCAGTCCTTAATCTCTTGCTTTAGTATCATATGTGAGCATATATTTTAGCCATGTACTATCGGCAACAGAACCAATGTTGTAATCTCATAGATCACATAAGGTTACCAACAATACATAGTAAAACATACATAAATATAGAACAGAGACAAGAGACAAGAACAGATAGGATTAAACAGATTATATTATTACAATGAGTTCATACAACGTAGGGAACTGAACTAAGTTATCGTTTGGCTCAACAGCCTAATATATACAATTTACAGACGGTTACAAAATAACTACCTATCGGTTCAGTGAACCGACACGACTTTAGATGGTCGACCTAATCTCTTTAGTTTAGTCAGTTGACCGACTTAGTCAGCTGATCAAATAAGTCGGCCCATCGACTTAGTTGACTAATTTACTAAGTCGGTCCTCATTCAAGTCAACTTATCAACTTTCTCCTTCTACAAGTGGAAACAAATTTAGCATCACATATCATGAAGTCCATCTGCTTAGTGTCCAAGGGGTTAATTAAACTAGTTTTCATTAGTGTTGTTGGCAATTGGGATAGAGTTCCATGCCAGCAGGTTCCCAATTCAAATCCCCTCGGAGGGGTCCACTAGTTTAATCCAATGGGTTTACTAGGGACTCCATATATGAATTTAGGGAAGCATCCATTAGGTTTTCACATGAGGTTTTCCTTGGGAAAAAAATCAATGTTCCTAGCCTAGAGTGATATCTAAAGCACATTAAGCAATGTAGCACAAGGATGCATCCTTGAGGGTGGGAACCCATTTCCTAGATATCTTGCATACCCAAGATATAGGGACTGTAGGAAATGTTCCTATGACATAGTGGATGAATGGGTGGCATCCCCAAGTTTCCCCCTGTATGATGGGAACATCCCCTATTGTCCCTTGTGTTGTTATACCCTAAAATTTGGAGGTCCCCCTAACGATCCCTGAAACTTTTCCTCTCATTCCCCATCCCAAAAAATTTCTAAACATAGACTTAAAGAAACAAAATAAAACAAGCTTGTAAAACAAAATTTCGATGTCAGATGTTTTAACACGTAAATACTATATGATCTAATTTATTGCTTATAGATATTGTGGAACTTACACATTCATATTGTCAATGTTATAACTATGAATCATAAGTTTCACTAAAGACTCTAATGTGGAGCATGAGCACCATGAAACACTAGTGAGAGGTCATGATTAAGTTCTTTTAATTTTTTTCAGACTGTGTGACAGGAGTTTCACAAATACCGAGTTTGGATATTTTCAAAATTTTCTTAATTCAGGTCTTATTTTAGGATGGTAAATTTTCTTGAGTCATAATAGTTAGGGAAACGTATTCCAAAGATAAATTAGCTTTCTCTTTGGTTGTTTAGTTTTCTTTTAATATTATATTAATTTTTTAGTGACATTGTTTTTTCTTAAAACATCTATTCTTTCTTCTTTATCACATATTTCCTCATTTTTTTCATGAAACTCTCATCTTAAGTTGTTAAATTATGTATTTTTTCTTTCTATTTCATTTAATAAGACCGGAATCCTTATCTTTTTAAGTCTCTTCAAGCCAAATGACTTCCATAAGGGATTGTCTAGAGTGGAATGCTAGCTGCCATTTCTCCACACAAGGTTAGGGACAAGGATAAGTCATACCCAACTTGCTTCTTTTCTTCCTTTTCATTCATAGGTTTCCCAGGTTTGTTGATTATGCTTCCCACTATTGTTAGGAAGTCAAAAATAGGTTTGAAATTGATTTATAAACCCCATGCATGCCCATATTGTTTTTTGTTGTTATGACCTTAAAACCACCTAGAATTGAGATTTACTATGTTTTATTACTGTTTGAGGGTTAAAACAGCATTGAATCATGCACAAAATTTCCTAGAAGTGTTGCCATAAGGAACCAGACTACTCAAAATGCCCTTTCTTAGTGGATTGGATGCATGGTTCCACCCAAAATATTCCCATATCTAGGGAAAAATAAGGTTTTACTGCTTCTATTTCAAGATAACACCCCACAACATGCCGATATTTGGATAAAATACTAAGTCTAGTATGACCAATAATAGAATGTAAAGAAATAGAAGAAATGGAAAAATTCTCAATCCAAAAACATATAATTGCAAAAATATATCATTGTTAGCTTTCCAAGTCTAAACCCATGATAAGAAAAATAGAAAAAATAAAGCAGAACATAATTTAGGTTTAACATGTGATTGGAAACGGCATATTCTTTTGTTAGACTATTTATGTTCTAATTATTACTTTTTGTAGTTAATCAAAGGCATTATTAAGATGGGTTTATTTCAATTTCATTGTTATGCATTATATTTTTGTGTTATCAAGATGTTGAGATATCATTATAGCATCCTACTTCATTATGAATTCCTCTAAAAGTATATTGTTGTGCTCATGGGTATTTACTACAGATAGTGTGAGCAGAGTGTTTTCACTTGCATGGTTTTGTGCGGTATCTGTTACACCTAAATATCATCACCATCATGTTATGAGATAGGTATTCCCTTGTCTGCTCCAGTCCCTCAAATTTTTCCTTAGAGAAATGAAGGAAGAACTTATCCCCTTACAATTTTTCCTTGTTTTGAGACGGTAAATCTCTTCTTCCATTGAAAAAAATCATTACCCAAGTTAGAAACACTCCTGATACATGAGAATAGAGTGGTTCCATTGCCTCTAGCCTTATTGGAAGAATCGTTACCCATTAACACCTCATTTGTGCTTCATTAAATGAGCGGTGCTCGAGTTTTCAAGGAAAAAGGAGAACTTTCAAGAGGTTTCTCGAATCTTTCCTTCATGGAGCCTCATCTCTACGGTTTAGGAACCCACCTGGAGCTCGATATCCTCCCTTTTTTTATCTTATCTCCACCTCACCCATGAGATCCTCAACCATACATATCCTCCCATGCCTTTAAACATTGTCTCATCCCCCATGGGAGAAGGGCGAAACAATTGTGTTGCATACCCAAAATCTATCAAAATAATTCTTGAGCTATTGGAGGAAAGGTAAAGTTAGAGGCAAGGATCCATTGGAAGGAACTATCAACACCAAGGCATCAAGTTTGTAGTCTCTCAAATCATTTATAATAAAAAATGTCTTTTCTTTCTCATATCTACTATGTCATTTGCATGTATTCCTTGATTCCTTGGTCACAAGCATATATCTACTTGATTATATTGTGCGCTATCATTTTTGTATTGTTGTTTTCCATATTTTACAAGTTCTTCTGTGAGGATAGCGAGGACAAACTTTGAGAGAAGTATCATGGCATTTAATTAATGTGATTAACCAAATC
Source organism: Pseudotsuga menziesii (assembly GCA_001517045.1). NCBI lineage: Eukaryota > Viridiplantae > Streptophyta > Pinopsida > Pinales > Pinaceae > Pseudotsuga > Pseudotsuga menziesii. The sequence continues at coordinate 85,787 of LPNX010589238.1, read as the reverse complement.
TATGGGAAGTTTAACATTTGGTGTTTTTGTTTCATTCTAGATATGAACCATTCAAACTAGGGAACCAACTCCTATCAACATGAGGTGTGTATTTTCGACTAACAAAAGTGGAGACTACGCTGGGGACTACTTTGAATTCAGAATATTTGGTAAGTTGAAACCTCCACCTTAATTTTTAATTTGTAGATCTACTTTTTCCATTCATAGATCTATAGATTTTATTTGAATTTGATTTTTTTTCCTCTAATAGCCTTTGGATCTTCATATTTTTGGTTCATTGGGTTTTTTTGGTGATTGTTTGGGTTCATTTTTTAGTCTGTAACTTAATTTTCTATTTCTTTTTTTTATTTTTCAAATTGTCATCTCAGCCACCATTCCTAGGTTGTATATTATGAGAGGTTCTACATCTTCCACTGCCTTTTTCCTGTTAGCATAAATTAGTGCCACCGCCCTTTTCTAGTGTGAAATAACTGGTGTTGGAACTTGTAATACCCTGGTGTTAACCTACTGAAAGTGGTGTCACCACTTTATTTCTATAGACAAGAAGCGGTGCTCAGGATGGTAACACTCTGTTCAACACCTACAGAAGTGGCGCCAGGTATTCCTTTTATCCATGTTTGGTATTTGATTCTTAAATTATTTTTTTAGTATTTGAGAACCATTCTTCATATTTTTATAGTTTTTTTTATGAACTCTGCAATTCATTTTTCAATAGAAAACTCAATAAAAACAAAAACAAAAACAAGTTTCCTAGGAGAATGTATGAATCCATAGGTATTCTCAAGAATTGTGATTGATGTTGATCTTTAAAGATTCATAGTTACCTTTGAATAGAGCTTGGTTTTTTTAGATCTCTGATTTCTATCCTTCTTTCATAAAACAAGAAAAGATTCGTTTCAGTTTTTCTTCATTTGTTATACATGAGTTTTGTATGTTTTTCCTTTTTTCATAAATTGTGTAAAAGTCCATATGAAAGTTATTGTATAATTTTGTGATTAGTTCATTCTATCTTTATTTGTAAATATGAACACTTTTGTATAAAAATTTTAATAATATTTTTTTGCTTTTCATTAGAGATCTCACTTCTTTTTCAGTTCAAAAAAGGAATATTTTCTTTGTTTCAATTGGGAACGGGTCACATAAGCAAGTGTTTTTTTATTTTTCAAAGGAATTGAACCTCTCTCTCCCTTCCTTATTTTAGGCATACCTTTAAAGTTAAAGTGAGATTTTGCATCCCATATTGCATGGTTTTAATTTTTTGTACACATTTCATGCAGCCACCTAATCGTTCAAGGTATAATTAAGTGTTATCTTAGGTTTTAAATGTTTAGCAATTTGTGTGATAGGTTAGAGACATGTTTCGGTGTCTTCAAGCATAGGAGCTGTCCTTTATTGCCTAATTTGCAAACCAGGACCTGCGCGGTTCTTCCACATACCATCGGTATATATAATGGCCTTTCACATATCCTTGAGGTATATCGAAAGGTACTACACGTACTCAATTGTATATCGAAAGGTCCCTTGTGAACGGTTGTGCTTTAGACAACACTTCTATGGAGTAGAGCTCCCACGTACCTTGCATATATCAGGAGACACTTTTAGGAATCTTGTGACCATTCAAGTACAACCCTTTGGTCATCTTATCATTGCAATACACCAATAACATCACTCGAGGAGATTACTATGGACGTGTCTTCCACGTAGTCAGGTATTCAGGTGAGGGGCGTTTGATCCTGCTCGCCGTGTTTTACTGTTGGACCCTACGACATATAGTGAGTTATGATGGTTTGACAATATTGTGAGGTTCCAGACCTTCAATCCACTCCTCTCACATATTTTTCTTATTTATTTTGTTTGAGTAGAGCTTGTCATATATATAGTTATGATTTTTTTGAAGAGAGATATTTTTGTTATATAGTTATGGCTTCGTTGTTATATCTTTATCATTCAAGCTAGAATTATATTAGGATATTTAACTGAGAGAATAACAAGCACAAAAATCAAACACAAGGGACAATAGACACAAATATTTTCCTCGGGGAAACCATCAAGGAGAAAACCCTGCAACTTATTCAGAGACAGAATTAGCACAAAACCCCAAAAATAGTAAGATGATCTCTCGACAGTAGTAGTCTCCCTCTCTCCTGTCCCAACAACTTATTCTCTCACTCATGCACCCTAGTGAGTGAGTGTGTGTGTGATAAATATAGAGGCTCACTCTCTATTTATATTCTTTCGTTCACTTGATGTCCACTTCAACATTTCGTCCCCACTTAATAATTACTTACTAGGGCCGAAATCTCTAGGAGAGTAATAACCCTAGTTCCCCACAATTGTGGGGACTTGTTGGATGGATTTTCTGACTAGGCCAACATAAGGATATTAATCCCACACAAGTCGCTTAAACCAGCTTCCGGTGTGTTTGAAATGGCTAAACCTCACAGGTTATGGTCCTGTTACCAACTGATTTTATCCTCTTAAGGAAAACGTAAAAACAAAATCAGTAAAAGTTTATCCTAAATTAAATTACTGCTTAAAATAAATCCTAGAGTTAGTTTTCTAAGATTAAGTTATCCTAAAGTGCTTTCTTAAGGAAATTCTTCTGTTTTAGGGTTTTGTTTTAAATGTTTCGACTAATAAACTATTTAAAATTTTAACAAACTAATCTAATTCTATTTAACAACTATTAAAATAAACTAAGCTAAAATGTGAATTGAAATCAATTAGCTATCCTATCTCAGCTGAGAGCAAACTTTTAGACTACTATATCAACTGTCAATTAATGATTATAAATAACAAAGTGAAATAAATCTTACAATTCCAGATAGAAACTATCAAATTCGTTATCACTAATAACACTCCGTTTAATAAAATTTACAAAAACACAGAGAATAAAATAAGAAATTATTTTATTCACTCTATAGATGTATTTGTCAACAGATAATTGAAATTAAACATTAACATATGTATATAAATGATATAATAACTTAACATTCAAAATAACTATCAAAATATAGATGTAATCAATATAAGCTATGAAAATAAAATACTATCGATCACAATCATCATTAACATTTGAATAACCATGACATTGATAGTATCAACAACAGATATCGATATTGAGTGATAAAAGTAATTAAAACTATATTAATGCAATGAAAACTAAGTTCAGTTGCACACAAATTTTGTTAAATTTTCATATGCTTGACTAAGACATTAGTATATCATTTCATTTTTCATAATAAAAGCATATAAAACAGGATCACTGAAAGAAACAGTATCACAAGAACAACACAAATTTATACTGGGAAAACCCTAAAGGGAAAAACCCAGCAAAATCTTCCTCAATATAGATGCCCCAAAAAGGGAAAAAGGTAAAACCAATAAGGAGATCAAAAACCTGATACTCATCCTTCTCCAGCAACTCCTTTCCTCCACAAGTGCGCTATTCTAAGTGAGTGTGTGTGTCACAAATGAGGAGCACTACACCTCTATTTATATTCATCCGTTTACTTAAAGTTTACTCAATTAACATGTCGGATTAAGTTAACTCATGTAGGCTCAAGTTACACATATAGGCTCAAGTAACCACACTGGGGTGCTGATGACCCACCTTTACAATTAGAGGGGATGACCTCATGACTCTTATTAGTTCTTCCGATTAGGAGCATCGGGGTACAATGTACTACATGTGGTTCTCCTAGTTGGGCCATCGGGGACCACAAAAGATACATAAAGAATATTCTTCAAAGTTACAATATTTCAACACTCCCCCTTAACGAGAAGGGTATTCTACATCAACAACAACAAGAGTAGAGATAGTGGACATCATCAACATCAGCAGGGTAACACATCTATAAATCATTGGAAGCTTTTCAACATCATGTAGTCTTCATCTTCAATCTTCAGTCTTCATCATCAACAACATCTTCAGCATTTTGATCTTTCAATTTGCAGCGACATCTTCAGCACTTGGAACTTTCAATCAGCAACATCTTCAGCACTTTGACTGGTTCGATCAGCAACAATATCTTCAGCATTTTGATCTTTCAATTAGCAACGACATCTTCAGCACTTGGACCCTTTCGATCAGCAACATCTTCAGCACTTTGACTGTTCGATCAGCAACAACATCTTCAGCATTTTGACCTTTCAATCAGCAACATCTTCAGCACTTTGACTGTTTGATCAGCAACAATATCTTCAGCATATTCTGATCTGTCAATCAGTATGTCATCATCATCATCAGTAACAACCTGCAAACCAAAACTCAAAGACAAAAAGTCTTTGGATCATTTTTGGACTTAAAGTCTAGGGATGATACAATCCCACCACATTCTCGACAACCGAATTCACTGGATACAATTACGGGATAATCACTCCCTATCACTTTAGGAATTGAGTCCAAGGATGATGCAATCCTACCACATTCTCGATGACCGAAGTCACCGGATACAATTACGGGATAATCACTCCCTATCACTTTAGGACTTGAGTCCAAGGACGATGCAATCCTACCACATTCTCGACGACTGAAGTCACCGAATACAATTACGGGATAATCACTCCCTATCACTTTAGGACTTGAGTCCAAGGATGATGCAATCCTACCACATTATCGACGACCGAAGTCACCAGATACAATTACGGGATAATCACTCCCTATCACTTTAGGACGATGTCCAAGGATGATGCAATCCTACCACATTCTCGAGGACCGAGGTCACCCGATCTATTATGGACAGATGTCTCGGGATGATACAATCCCTCTTCATTCTTGAAGACTGAGGTCTCTAGATCTTTTTAGGGAAATATCCCAGGGATGATACAATCCTACCTCATTCTCGAAGACTGAGGTCTCTAGATCACTTTAGGGCAAGTGCCCAGGGATGATACAATCCCACTACAGCATCTCTACTCCCCCTTTCGAGGAAGTTCCTTTCGAACCACACCAAGCTTGTCTCGAAAGTGTTCAAACTTTACTCGAGACAGAGGCTTTGTCAGAATATCAGCAACTTGTTCATCAGTACTCACGTACTGAAGCTTTATAGCTCCCTTCTACATCATATCTCAAATGTAGAAATATTTGATTTCTATGTGCTTTGATCTGTCATTAAACACAGGGTTCTCTGTCATCTTTATGCAACTTTGGTTATCACATAGAATCATGGTAGTGCCCAGCTCTAGGTTGAATAATCCTAATAGTAGCTTCCGAAGCCATATGGATTCACAACTAGTAGAGCAAGCTACTATATATTCTGCTTCGGCTATACTTAAAGCAACACTGGATTGCTTTCTGCTAAACCATGAGATCATAGCAAATCCCAAACTATAACATCCACCTGAAGTGATTTTTCTATCTGAGATGCTTCCAGCCCAATCTGCATCTGTATAGCCATGCAATCTATACTCGTGACTATTATCATAATATAGACCAAATTCTATAGTTCCTTTCAAATATCTCATCACATGTTTTGCAGCTACCAAGTGAACCCGTCTAGGTTGAACTAGATATTGACTTAGGGTGTTCACGGCAAAACAAATGTCTGGCCTGGTATTTGTCAAATACATCAATGACCCAATGATCTGTCTATAAAGGGTCACATCTACTAACTCTGATGAGACATCAGTTAACAACTTCAGGTTGGAATCCATGGGAGTGGACAAGGCTTTGCAATTCAACATGTTGAATCTTTTCAATATCTCTACTGCATACTTTCCTTGATTGAGAAAGATTCCTTCTAAACTTTGCCATACTTCCAGACCTAGGAAATAGTGCATTAACCCAAGGAATTTCATCTCAAATTCTTCTACTAGTATCTTCTTGTTTTCCATAATCTATTTCTTATTTCCTGTCAAGAATAGATCATCCACATATAGTAGTAGGATGACAGGTTCATCTTCTATAACCTTGAGATAAAGGTTAGGATCAACCTTACTCTTGATAAAGCCCATGCTCACCAGGAAACTATCTATCCTCTCATACCAAGCTCTAGGAGCTTGTTTAAGACCATATAAGGCCTTCTTCAACTTGCACACATGAGTACATCTGTCTTCAACTTCAAATCCTTGAGGCTGCTCTATGTAGACTTCTTCTTCGATAACACCATTCAGAAAAGCGGTTTTCACATCCATCTGATGTAAGTCCCACTTCATTATGGATGCAAGAGCCATGATAGTTCTAATCAAATTATATCGTGCTACAGGAGCAAATCTCTCTTCATAATCAATTCCCTCTTTCTGAGAGAAACCTCTGGCCACAAATCTCGCTTTATACTTCTCGATACTTTCGTCACCTACATGCTTGATTTTGAATATCCATTTGGAGGATACTATACTTTTTCCTTCTGGCTTGAGAACTATATCCCATACATCATTCTTCATAATTGAATGGTATTCTTCAGTCATTGCTTCTACCCATTCTTTCTTCTATACTGCTTCTTCATAGTTTGTAGGTTCTTTTTCTACTAGGTCACACATCAAGGCTACATGGTTGGAAAAAGTATTAGGTTTCTTTCTTTCCCTTGTAGAGCCTTTAGGAGCTCCATATCTTTCTGCCTCTCGTAAAATTTCTCTTGTCCAAGCAGGCTTTCTTTTTCTTGAAATATCCATCATGGTAGGTTCTTGTGGTTCTGCCATGTCATGATCTTCAGGATCCTCATCTTCAGGGAGACACGAAGTTTCTTTACTTCTGGGTGGTGTTTCTTCTTCATATACTTCTTCAAGTTGGCACTTCCTAGATCTTTTGAGAGCTGTCTCTTCATCAAATGTCACATCTCGACTGATTTCTATGTGGCGGAATCCAGGAATGTAGATTCTAAATGCTTTGGATACTTCACAATATCCAACAAATATCCCCTTCTTTCCGGCAGGGTCTAATTTGGTTCTTTTCTCTTTTGGTATATGGATATATACTGGACAACCAAATATCTTGAGGTGACTTACCTCAGGATTCTTTCCTGTGAATATCTCTTCTGGAGTTTTGAACCCAAGAGTGCTGTGAGATATTCTATTTTGTACATATACAGCAGTTCTTGCCGCTTCTGCCCATAGGTGCATTGGAAGATCTTGATCATATAACATTGTCTTCACTGCCTCCATGATGGTTGTATTTTTTCTTTCTGCTACCCCATTCTGTTGAGGATTGTAAGGAGTAGTTAGCTCCCTTTTTATTCCTGCATCTTTGCAAAAAGCATCAAACTCTTTTGAGGTGTATTCTCCTCCATTGTCTGATCGAAGAATCTTGATTTTATTGTCAGAAAGATTCTCTATCAAGGCTTTGAACTCCTTGAATTTCTCAAACACTTCACCCTTTGCCTTCAAGAAGTATATCCAAGTCTTTCTTGAAAAATCATCAATAAATGTGATATAGTATTCAAAGCCACTTAGGAATGTGTAATACATTGGACCACATACATCTGAATGAATCAATTCCAATGTAACTTTTGATTTTGTTTCACTCTTTGGGAATGGATTCTTGATGTTCTTTCCCTTTGCACATCCTTTGCAAATGCCTTCATGCTGGATCTTCATATCTGGTAATCCCGTCACTACCTTGTTCACATGAGGTAGAGCCTTGTAATTGATGTGGGAAAGCCTTCTATGCCATAGTTCACTAGGGTCAGTGGACTCATGCACAAAGGCTATTTCTGAGTGCCCGTTGAGTTTATACAATCCCCCTTCTTCTTCACCAATGATGGTTGAGTCTTCAATATTCTTTCCTTTGGGCCACATAAGTACTTGACCATCTATGAAGGCAACTTTGAATCCTTTCTTATCTAAAGCTGAGATAGAAAGTAATTTTTTCTTTAGACCAGGTACATATATTACATCTTTCATTTTTAAGGGATTACCTGATTCAAGTTTGTAGCTTGCTTCACCAACGCCTTTGATTGGATATTGATAGTCATCTCCTAGGGATACTTTCTGAGGAGAGCTCTTTTCTTCAAGTTTGGACAGAGTTTTATTTTGACCTGTCATGTGCTTTGAAGCACCACTATCTATAATCCAAGTGTCTTCTCCAGGAGTCACAGACCCAGAGAGCGCAGAAAACAATACATATTCTTCGGCATCTTCTTCTCTTGCTTGCTTTCTCGAAGGTTCTTCATCTTCTTCTTCTTCATCCTCATCTTCAGCTAGATGAGCTTGGTGTCTTTTGTTGTTGTTGATCCTCTGTCGATATTCTTGCTTCTTTATAGGACAGTTTCTGGTAATGTGTCCTATCTTGTCATAGTGGAAGCATTAAAAACCAGAGTAGTCCTTACTTGATATAATTTCTTTCGATCTTTGGAATCTTCTAGGAGGATGATGCTCTTTGTGATTTCCTTTCTTGAAAATGGGTTGATTCCTTCTCCTTTTTCTGGTATGAGTGGCTAGATATTGATCATCCTCTTTGAGTAATGCTTCTCTATTGGCCACTCTAGTCTCTTCTTGAATGCAATCTTCCCATACCACATCGAACAGCATGCTTTCCTTCCTGGAACACATCATTTGGATGAATGATTCCCATGGTCTAGTGAGTCCATTGAGAGAAGTCATAACCAATTCATCTTCATCAAGCTTATCTCCAATAGCTTCTAGTTGCTCTTTGATCTGGGAGACCCTTGAAAAATAGTCATGAATGGATTCTCCATGACTCATCTTGGTGCTCTTCAGCTGAGCTCTTAGATTCATCTTCCTGTTGATGCTTCTTCCTTCAAACATTCTGGAAAGGGCATCATACATTTCTTTTGGAGTCTTCTGGCACACATCATTTGGATGAATGATTCCCATGGTCTAGTGAGGCCATTGAGAGCAGTCATAACCAATTCATCTTCATCAAGCTTATCTCCAATAGCTTCTAGTTGCTCTTTGATCTGGGAGACCCTTGAAAAATAGTCATGAATGGATTCTCCATGACTCATCTTGGTGCTCTTCAGCTGAGCTCTTAGATTCATCTTCCTGTTGATGCTTCTTCCTTCAAACATTCTGGAAAGGGCATCATACATTTCTTTTGGAGTCTTCTTGGATGACACTTGAGGAATCAAGTGATCCTTAATGGAGTCAGCAATAATTCTTTGTGCCTTGATCATATCCTTTATGTGCTTCTCCTTGGATTCATCTTCTTCAGGTTCTGATACTTCCTCTTTGACATACTTATCAAGATCATTCTCTTGGAGAATGAGACCAATCCTGTATTTCCAAGCTCAAAAATTTTCTATGCCTTCTAGCTTGTCTTCAAGCTTGGTGCTTGAAGTCATCTTGATAGATAAAAATTGAACTTTTTTGTGAAAAGAGAACCTGACCTTACCAGGGAATGAGCTTGAATGAGGTGATATGTCTGATGCACTTGGATTCTGAGAATCTCAATTCTTCCACTCTCAAATCAGATGATTCAGCTTCTGCAAAAATGCCTGTCACTGTTTCTGAGATATCTCCGCACTATCTGGTCCTCTATGTCTGAAACTTCGTACTGAGGTGACCTTGAATGTTAATGATTCAACACCATAGGTTTCATCATAATTTCATTCACCAATTGGGATTTAGGACCCTTTTCCCAAGGTGACCTGTTAAAGGACTGTTCAAAACAACGAAATTGTACGGCATGCCACGTGTCACTGGATCATCTTCTGAGTCTGATATTTGGACAACCAAAATTACAGCCTGTTCCCTTTCTGGAAAATATTCAGGAATTCTATTTGGACCTTTGTAGCCCAAGATATTACAATTCTCCCCAGGTGTCTTGTTTAGGGATGAATTCTGGACGAGGCTGGAACCCTAACTTGGAGAGACCATATCTCCTGGAATACAGCCAATCTAAGGATGAATTTTGGACATAGTACTCATCAGGAATTTGTATTTGGACCCTGCAATTTTTAGATCCTGAACCTTCACCAATATCGAAATATAACGAATTTACCAAAACTTATCAGTTTTAGTATTTAGGGTTTTTCCAGCTCGGGCTCAAACTAGGGTTTGACTTTCCCGTCGATTCACCCAGCCAAAAATATTGATCCAGGTTTCTAACCTTCTATTTTGATGAGGGGATAAATCCTATGCCAGGCTCACAAGAAAAATCCTCTTCAGTAAGAATCCCTAATTTCCCGCAGCGAAGATTGAAAATGTCGGAATCGAATTCTGCTTCGACAGAACGATGCACCCTTCAAAGGAGAGTCAGCCTACCCTTCTTTTGCTGATTGATTGTGGAGAGAGAACCAAAAATAAGAATCCCTAGATTCTAAAACTTGTGAAAGCTTCCCTATTCAGGTTAGCTCTGATACCATGTTAAATTTTCATATGCTTGACTAAGACATTAGTATATCATTTCATTTTTCATAATAAAAGCATATAAAATAGGATCACTGAAAGAAACAGTATCACAAGAACAACACAAATTTATCCTGGGAAAACCCTAAAGGGAAAAACCCAGCAAAAGCTTCCTCAATATAGATGCCCCAAAAAAAGAAAAAGGTAAAACCAATAAGGAGATCAAAAACCTGATACTCCTCCTTCTCCAACAAATCCTCTCCTCCACAAGTGCGCTATTCCAAGTGAGTGTGTGTGTCACAAATGAGGAGCACTACACCTCTATTTATATTCATCCGTTTACTTAAAGTTTACTCAATTAACATGTCGGCTTAAGTTAACTCATGTAGGCTCGAGTTACACATGTAGGCTCAAGTAACCACACTGGGGTGCTGATGACCCACCTTTACAATTAGAGGGGACTACCTCATGACTCTTATTAGTTCTTCCGATTAGGAGCATCGGGGTACAATGTAATACAAGTGGTTCTCTCGGTTGGACCATCAGGGACCACAAAAGATACATAAAGAATATTCTTTGAAGTTACAATATTTCAATAGATTTAAGTCAGAAAATTGCTTTTGAAATATATATATATATATATATATATATATATATATATATATAATAACAAATATCTTAAAACAAAATTTGATACCGGTCTTTGATGTTCCAGTGGTAATCATCCACGAAGAAAACTTTAGTTGACTAATAGAAAACCCAAAATGTATTATATTCTTCACAAGTAATTTCCCTAGTACTCCCATCGACCCGAACTACAACAATCTCCATAGTTTTTATAATAAAACTTTGATAACTACATCCCTAACTCTATGCCACTGATAGCTAAAAATATATTTTAAAGTATGCTATCTATGTAACATCGAGAACCTATTTATGATCATTTTAAAACATTCTCCAATGATGCACCTAGAAATAGATCGTTATCATGCCCCTCTCTTCAAATAGTATCTCGTTCGTATTGAAACCAAACAGAAACTAATTGTAACATCTAGCAAATGTGAACTTCCAGTAAAACAGATAAAGCATGACCATCGTAACTATATACTAGCTATTAATGTATAGTTCATTTCCCTTTGATGAAGTGCCCTTAAAAACACATACCGATCAACTAACCATCTTCATTCTATTCGATGCATTTATATCATGAGTGCACCTGTAACAAACAATTAAAATAAAAATTATAATTATAATTACAATTATGACAAGATTATTAAATAAGAATGTAGAACGATCCTACAAAATCTTTGATTCTGTAGGATGTTAAATAAATTGTACATTTACCTATCAAAATTGAAATAACAATAACTAAAAATAGACTAAGTTGTTAGGTTACGATTTGTAGCTTGATGGCTCTCCTGGCTTCTGATAGCTTGGCCCTGAGTTTCAATATTTTTTCTTCATGGATGTTTTCATCCTTCAGCAATTTTTCATTGGTCGCTGCTAACAATTTCTTTCCTGGTTTTTATCTGTCCTTCTTGGCATTCATTTGTTTCCATCGATCTACCCACATAAGTAATTCACTTTTTGGTTGTTGTAACTCTGTTTTCAACATATCACGAGCTGCTTACTTTTTTTTTAACTGATCAACCTTATGTTGCTTAGAAATATTAATTGACTGTTTCACAGCTTTTAAAGTTTCTGCTAGAGAATCCTCATCATTTAATGGTGACTTAATTTGAGCTTCATGTTCAGGTTGTGATGGTAATGGTGAATCATCTTCCACGACTCTCTTAGTAGATACCACCAAATTATCATGATTACTACTCTGTTCTTGTTCAAAATCATTGAATGGGGTTTCATGAGGAGGAGATTCATCCTCCTTATCATTGTTATCTTCAACAAAGATAGGTTCACAACTTTGTTCCATGGTTCTCGGAAATGAAATACTAATCATACTCCTAGTAAACCTTCAATTTGTCATTTCATATTTTCTCATAATTGGTTCAAGAGGTTTATTGTCACCTTCCAAATTTTCTCTTTTTAACTCATGCTTCTCTCTCTCTTCCATTACCTTAGGATACAAATCACCTATTAATTTAGCAGAATGCGTGTGGAAAACCGTTTTACTTCCCTCTCCCACTTCATTTTCCCTCTTGGTTTGCTCGAGAGGGTTTGAAGTATAAAATTTCTCATTTTCAGCTATCAGACAAAGCTTATCCAGCCCTTCATGATCAACTACAAGATCAGTCTCTTCTTTTATTTCTCTTTCACAAGGTATTCTTAACTTTGCACGAGTCTTAGGTAAGTAGGTAGGACAAAATTGGGTAAACCCAAACTCATTTTCTTTTAAGAATTCATCCCAGGTTTTTCCTATTGTGGCTAATTGTTACTGAACTAACATTTTGATCAGGCCGTGATGAAAAAGACTATGGTCTTGATTACCAATAGTACCTTGAACCATAACATCCATTTTATGCAAACTATGAAGTAGAAAGTAGGGCAAATTCAATTTCAAACCCTTAAGAGCCATTAAAATTCTCAGATGATATAATTGGACATTTGAGTAATGGCCATCACAAGAAATATACCTGGAAATGTCTTCAAAAGGAGCATGCCATTAATTCTTCAAATATTTTACAGGAAATTTGAATTTAAGGTCTGCATATTCCTTTGATAATGGAAGAAGAAACTGCTTAAACTCTTTCTTGTCTATTCGTGAACCCTTGAACCAACGTTCACCAATCCGAGGTAGTTTGGTGCCTTTTGAAATAAATTCTTCGTCTATGACTAGCTGTAAATCACCTATATCAGCAATATTTCCATCAAAAGATAGCACAAATTGTCTGGTAACTTCCTCATTGTGTCCACTGAAACCCCAAAAGAAGAGTTTTCAGTCAATTTTCTCAAACAAGGCAAGAACTTCAGGGTCAGCTTGTAACATTTCAGGACCAGGAAGCTCAAAATGACTTAAGGGAGCCATCTGTTCAACTATCAGTTCTTTATTTGACAGAGGATTAAAAGGTGTTGTGAAAACTGAAGGAATAGGGATATGTGAATACACACACATGATATGAACCCTTATGCAATTCTAGAAGAGCTAAAGAGTAACCCTAGACTAGTTTCTATGCTTGAGAACTTCGCCATCAAACCACCGCAGGTATTCATCAAACAAATTGATATGATCTGAAATCATTACAAAATATTCAAAATCAAATGTTTTCATGAATGTAATACGAATGCCAGATAGGATGATGTTAATATGAAAATATCTGACCAAGGTAATTATTTCATATTAAAGTCCTTTGAACATGTGTTAACAAAATAACAATTTGTATCCTGTAGCAAACACATGTCTACCAAACGTTAACAGGAAGGGGTCATACGTGGAAGTCAATTGTGCTATTAAAACCAGATGATATGAAGTCTTTCATTACAAACAATGATGTATCCTAGAGTTTCGTAAATCCAACCAAGCACCAAGATCAACCATAGATGATAAATTAAATATTCAAAACCATATTTTATGCATGTAATATATTCGAAGAGTAAATTATATAGTTTTGAATTATACAATGAACTCATTGAATCCAAATCATCATATGACCTATTGCAAAGTTTGATCAGATGGAGAATTTTATCAAAAACTAAATACTAGATTAAAAATCGATTATTATAAATATAACACAAAGATCTTTATAACATTTGAAATGATATATAAAGGTAAACTTTGGTTATTTGAGAAACATATATACAACTTCCCATAATTTGTTTATTTACACCTAAAATGGCATAGTATTTAAAAAAATGTTTTTTATGTAAAAATATATCATTAGGGTTAAAATAGGATATTTAAATTAATTCATCAACCCTAATCATATAAATTAGAAAGACTAATGATGAATACTTTGTCAAAAGGTCTAAAAGAAATCAATAAAACCTAAGGGTAACAAGTTCAAAATGCATTTTCAATTTTCTTTAATTTAATCCAAAAAAACTATTTAGCAAGCTATAATTATAATATTTTGAATCAATATATAATCAAATATTAAATGATAATGAAAATTGATATAATATAAAATTTAAAAAAAAATTAACAGCTGCTAAAATATTAAATTTATGAAAATACTTCCTAAACTTCTAATATGATCATTAATTCTTCTTTTAATTGAGAGTACCTTCAGAATCAAAGATTCTGAAGGCACTCTTATATAATTTTGTGATAAATCATAGAAGAGAATTGATCATTTTCATTCAGCAAAGCAAAAAAATTGAGCGGGTTGTTTCCTGCCAACAAATGGCGACAACCTGGGTGAACTAGTTATATCTGCTCATACAATTTTCAAATGACGCTGTAAACAAAATCTTAAAATATATTCAAAACAATAAAAAATTCTCAGTCTAACAAAAACCATTATCTGATTTATATTCGCAAGTATAATTCAGAATTATCCCATCTCTTTAGATATGGATTTTGTTAAAGATAAGCTTCAGAATATCCTAGTAAAAAAAAAGTACTTATAGTAATGATAATCTGAACCATCAGTATAAGATATACAAATCTACTTCATTGATAAATTTCTAGAATCTCTTCCATAAATATAATGATTTTTTTTTTAAATCAAGACCAAAACTCAAGAACAATTTCTTTAACTGAAGACTATTATCTAGGCATGATAACCTGATGTGATAGTATCATTCACAAGAACTACCTAGAATAATCAAGCTGTCTCATGATGACACCTCTTATCCCTTTATCATTTGACCAAGAGCCATCACTTTGATGATCATAAATGAACTTATACTAGACAACACTGATGATCATAATTAGGCCGGCTCGTGATGAGACCTCATATTCTTTAATCAAAGTTATGTTTCACTTTATTTAGTTTGAAATTTTAAGTTTTATAAAATAAGAGACCACTACCTAACATGGTAACCAAATGGTAATGTCAGTCACTAATATCACCAGAAAATGAATCAGCTGGCTCGTGATTAGACCCCCTATCTCTTGACCTTATGACCAAGAGCCATTATCAGTTTCCTAATAATGTCATGTCGATGATATTAATGATCTTGATTGGATCGTCTTATTACTAAGACCTTGTGTCTCTTATTTTAAACTTTAGAATTTTATTGAATGGAACAGATCTAAAAATTTCCATATTGTAAATCGCTTTAAAAGAAATGACATATGATAGAGATCCATAAAGATTTTTCAAAGTACAAGTTTTGAAAAAGACATTAATCAGCCATCCTAACTATCAAAATAAATAGGAGAATGAGGGATAATTCGAACAATATTACAAATATTTACAAATAATTAAAGGTTCTTAATAGACTTAAGAAACTCTGATCATTTTAAAGCAATTTTTAAAAGACTTAGTCTAATACCATAATTTTAAACTAATGAAAAAAATGGGTTTAAACCACAGGACTTATTTATTTACAAATGTTTTCTCAACAACATATGTACATTAGCGACTGATTATCTTAAAACATATATATATAGATTTGACAATCTTAGATACAAATGATTGACAGATCAATACTTGACTGAAAAAATCTATCAATTCTTAATTTAAGAAAATCAAAAATAAGTTTCAAGAGTATTTATACATGGATCAAATGAAATTTGAATGTACATAAATTAGGAATTTATCATAATTCTGTTTGATAAAAGATTATAAAGAATATCAATAATTTTTTTAAATTTTATGATGATAATATATATAGAAAATTCTTAAAATTTAAACAAAATTATTTACAGACAGAAATTGATTAAAAATAAAAGAATAAAAACTGTACAATAAACAAACTCATATACAAAATTATCTACAAATTCAGGGCCTGAAAAAGTCAGCAAAAATATTTTTTTAAGATCAATCCATTTACTGGAAATGTTTTGAACTAACCTTCTAAGGTTTGCAAACGAAAACTGCTTGGACCTATCTTTTCAGCAATGACAAAAGATCCTAACCAAAGTTTTTGTAACTTGGTATGATCTCCTTTCTCCTCATGTACTTTGTCCCATTTTAACACCAAGTCCCCCACCTGAAACTCTCGGTTAGAACTTGAGGCTTGATCAAACTAGGACTTAACAATTTGTTGATGTTTTACGAAGTGTTGTTTTGACCTGTCTCTTTCTTCCTCAAGTTTTAATAAAGTGTTAATCCTTCTCTCCATTGCTGGACAATCTTCATCCTGAACAGACTGGGCTAACTGTAAATAAGGTAAAAATAAATTTGGTGGTAAAATGGCCTCAGTTCCATAAACTAGGAAGAAAGGTGAGTTACCTATTGCAGCTTTAGGAGTTACTCTATCTACCCAAAAATAATTAAACAACTCTGTATGCCAATCACGATGGTGAGTTGAAATAGTTCTTTTGATAATTTTCAACAAATTTTTATTTGTTGATTCAACTAAACCATTTCTGTGAGGATGATAGTTAGTTGAATATCTAACCCTTATACCTTTCTCTAAGGAAAATTGAATTAACTCAACTGATGAAAAATATGAGGCATTATAAAAAACAAGGGAATCTGGAACACCAAATCTCATTATGTTCAAAGATTCTAAAAATAAGATAACCTGATTGGTGTTTACAACCCTTAAAGGTGCAGCCTCTTCCCAATGGGTAAAATAATTAGTTGCAATTATAATGTATTTGTGTTGCATAGAAGAGGGAGGGTTTATTGGTCCTACTATATCAATACCCCATTGCTGAAAAGGCCTTTCTACTGAAAAACGTTGTAAAGGAAAAGCATACTTCTTAACTCTACCTACAACAAGTTTGCATTCTTGACATTTCTTGACAAAAGCATAAGAATCTCGAAATAAAGTAGGCCAATAATAGCTAGCCTTAAGAGTCTTATGTGCCGTAGTTTCTCCACCAAAATGACCATCTGCTATTCCAAAATGTAATTCTTTCAAAATCACTTATTTTTCATATTTGTCTAAGCATCGAAGTAAAACACCATCTGAATTTATCCTAAAAAGAATATTATCAATTAGTATATAAGGAGTAGATTTTAGTCTAAGTGCTCTTGTTTTCCTTGGTTCAAGGTAATCAGGAGCAGTTCTTGTTTCCATAAGTGTCCTTAAATCTATGTACCTAGAATCTTGCGGTGGAGGATAAAAGTAAATTTCCTAAGTTAGTAAGACTTCATCAATGATAGCTTTGGAATTGTTATTAGGCAGATGAGTTGCTTCAGCAGCAATTTTACATAATCCTTGACCCTTGACTACCATTGAAGGTTTAATTTCCAAGTCATACTCTTGAAGAGTTGTCATCCATGGTGCTCTTTTTTCACCCAAATCTTTCTGTACTAACAAATTTCTGACTGAAGGGTAAGGAACTATCACTTTCATTCTAGATTTCAATAAATATGGCTGAAAGTGTTTGACAAGTTTGAAAACATCAAAATATTGCTTATCAACCTCATGGTAATTAAGTTTAGCACCTTTAAAGTTTGAGCTCATAAAATAAATTGGCACTTCACTATTTTGCCGATTTAGCTGAGTTAAAACTGTTGCATATGATATATTAGAAGCGAAAGTATACAATATGAAATCTTTGTTAAAATATTGG
This sequence comes from Pseudotsuga menziesii, assembly GCA_001517045.1. Classification (NCBI taxonomy): domain Eukaryota; kingdom Viridiplantae; phylum Streptophyta; class Pinopsida; order Pinales; family Pinaceae; genus Pseudotsuga; species Pseudotsuga menziesii. The sequence continues at coordinate 67,951 of LPNX010589238.1, read as the reverse complement.
CTCAAAAGACTAGGAGCTTCTGAAATGGCTTCTAAAATTCTTTGAAAAGATTCTTTTTCAGTTTGTCCCCAATTAAAAATAGCATCCTTCTTAACCATTTTTTTGTAAAGGACGGATGATTTTAGAAAAAATGGAGATAAATATCCTAACAAAGTTTATTTTACCAAGATACGATTGCATTGATTTTTTGATAGAAGGGTAAGTTATTTTCAAGATAGCTTGGGTTCATTCGGGATCAATCATGATCCCGTGTTTTGAAACCACACAGCCTAATAAAATACCTTTTGAACAAAAAATATTGTTTTCTTTGGATTTAAAGAAATTCCAAATTTCCTACAATGTTCAAATAATTTTCCAAGATGATTAATATGATCATGTCGACATTTAGAAAATGCAGTAACGTCATCTAAATAGACAACTACTGAATGATTAATTAACCCTCTAAAAGCAATATCCATTGCTCTTTGAAAAGTTTCCCCGGCATTGATTAACCCAAAGGGCATCTTTCTGTAAGCGTATGTTCCCCATGGAGTTCTAAAAGTTGTTTTCAATTGATCATATAGGGAAACCAATATTTGGTTATATCCTGAGAAACCATCAAGAAGTGACAGTATCTCAGACGCATAAAATTTCTGAAGGATTTGTTCCATGGGAGGAACCTGGTAATTATCTTTTTCAGAGGAATTATTAAGATTTATAAAATCAACACATAGTCGAATATCACAGTTTTTCTTCCTAATTGGAACCAAATTAGCTACCCACTGAGTATGTCGAATAGGAAAAATAATCCTAGCAGCTAACAGTTTATTTAATTCCTTCTTAATTGTTGGTTCTAGTGACGGATGATACTTTTTAAGTTTCTATTGGAAAGGTTTTGATTCTTGTTTTATTGGAATAGTGTGTTGCATGACTTGTGGATTGAAAGTTTTCAAATCTCTGTATGTCCATGCAAAGACATCCTTAAATTCTTTGAATAATTTTATGAATGCTGATTTTTCTGTAGGAGTGCAATCTATTCCTAAATTCACAGTTTGAGGATTAAGTTATGTTCCTAAATTTATAGTTTCATATTTCATTTGTGAACTATTGGTTTTACAATTAGGAATAGACTTAAATTTATCTTGAAGATCAAAAAAAAATTATAATCTCAAAACTGAGTTAGGAATTAGTTTTACCTTCTCAAAATCTTTTTCAATTGAACAAAAATCATTTGTTACCAAAAAATCCCGTAAATTTTAGTCATGTGTAACTTCATCAATGGACGAATCTTTGAAAGTATCATCATTTGTTAATAAATTCAGCACCTACACATCATTATCAAAAACATGTCACTTAAAGATATTATCTAGTATAGAAGGCCTAAATATCAATTCAACTGAAAAGAAATCAGGTGTGAAATTCTCAGATGGAATCAATTTTGATTCTACATTTGCTAATAAATCTGCCTCTTGGTTCTGGAATCTTGGAACTGACATTATATTGAATGCATCAAAATGTGAAATGAGATTCCATACCTCTCATTGATAATTCTGCAAATGTTCAGAAATGCAATGAATAGAATTATGGACTTGCCTTACGATGATTTCAGAATAACCATATGCAACTAGCACTTTAATATCCAAATCAATCGCTTTTTTCAGTCCCTGAGTTAGAACTTCATATTCCACAGTATTGTTTGTACAATTAAATTCAAGCCTACATGCTATACATGTTTTATTTCCTTTAGGGTCAATTAACATGCAACCAACTCCTGCTCCTTTAGACTTTGACCCATCGAAATATAAAGTTGAAGTAGAACTATTTGCAACTACTTTACTTTCAATAATATTTACATAATTATGACTATCTACATTATTTACAATTTCCTTGAATGAAGAATTATGAGAAATAGTTATAACATTAAGAATTTCTTATTGTTGTTTATTGTCAGAGAAAATAAAATTTTCAGATTTAAAATTTTCGAACCCAAGTTCATACATATAATTCCCCATTATAGAATCTAAAAATAAAACCGGTTCACTCGGAACATGTAATTCTATCACAGTATGTTTCAGATATCTTTCTCTGTGTATATTAATTTGATTTGATTTTACATTCTTAGGTAACCATAAAGTTGACCAATCTGTAGCAAAGAATCCATTCAATTGCTGAGACCAATCCCTACTAAAAAACAACCCATATGCATCAAGAATGTCTGCAACCACAATATCTATAATTTGAAAAAATGAAGGGTTACAATCAATCCTAACTAGAACATCTTTCATCTATAGCACAACCCTCACATTTGTCCTATCCAATTGAGTAATCTATGAATTTGATGGAACATACTTTCCATTCAACCTTTTGCTCACAGACAAAGGTATTACATTGGAAGATGCTCCAGAATCAACCATGCGATTGTGAATGTTCCTATTAAAAATATCAAAGATAAGAAGGAATGGAGGATTTGTTGATTTTGAATTTTTTCCTATTAGTGAAGCTTTATCAACTGTTGACTTTCCTTTATCAGTTGGTGTTAAATCACTATTAGAATTATTAGCAGCTATATTTTGCTTAGCATTAGGAATTATGGAACTCATGGCAGGATTTATAATAGGACTATTAGGCATTCGATGAATTTGAAGAAGATCATACATACTAATATTTGCACGTGCCATTTTTAGATCTTCAATTATGTCATATTGTAAATCTAACTTTGGATCATTTTGAATAGGCTGAGAAGTCCTCACAGGTTGAGTTTGTTTGACAGATTGAGTCTGTTTATTGGGTTGTGAATTATTATTATCGTTACTCATGGTAGAACTTGATGATGCTCCAGGAGTATTTGCGAATTTTATACTATGGGTATTATAGCCATGTTGTCCTGAAGGAGGACTTCTACCTTCATAATGTTTTACTAGACTATCCCAGAAATGACCATTTACTTGTTGAGGTTCTTCCAATTCTTCTTCATTTTCAGATTCCTCTTCCTCTTCATTCTCTATAGTTTCTTGATTTGAGGGAGTTTCAGATAGAGATAAGACTTCTCAAATAGTAATAAAAATTTCTTCATTTACTGCTATATCAGGAGGTGAACTTGTTTTATTGTTAGTGTTATGATTCTATCTAAACTGATTTCTGAAATACCCTCTAGAAGAGGAATTTTCATAATTAGTTTTCTTTAATCCCACGACTTCATTAGTTAATGCTCGAATAGCATTCTGTAATTGTTCTACATCAAAGGCCTTATCTTTTTCCGAATTAGGTCTTTCAATTTTCTTACGAGGAAAAGTATCAACTTTTCCACTTCTATCTGGTTCATAGGACATAGAATCCTTCTCAACTTTAATAGCTTCCACAAAAGTTTCGATAAGGGGTGTTTTACCTGCTCTCTTAACAAACATCCCAAGATACTTTGGTAAAGCTAAAGTATAATTTTCAATGATGATATCCTCGGGTGGTTAAGAAGCAACAGGAATTTTATTTTTCAATTTAAGAAATCTCTGATTAAAATATTTAATTCTTTCTTTAGGTTCCATTTTAATTCGAGATAACTCAAGAGCTAAAAGAGCAAGTGTTTTATCCTCCCCAAAGTTATCTAGGAAATCCTTGTTTAATTCATCCCAATTTGTGATTGATCCTTGGACTAATGAAAAGTACCAAGTAGATTCTTTCCCTTAAAAATCTAAAGGGAACAAACGACAAACTATGTCTTCATGCTAAACGTTCATGGTTTGAACAGCTATTATGAATTTATCTACATGCACCTCTGTAGGNAGACAGAAAATTAACACTCAAAATAAATTCAATAAACTGAAATGTAATCATGCAACCTACATGCCCTATTTTAACAATGCATCTGCAAAACAATGTGAGGTGTACTATTGCACAATTGATAACTTCCCCGGCAACGGCGCCAAAATGTTGGGCACCCAATATGCAAGTAGATTATTACCAACATACAGAGTGTACAAGATTTATTGTCAACCCGAGAAAGTCTTTTATTTCAAAGCTATCGTGCAAAATATATGCAAGTACAATTTCTACCTGACATTGTTATCTATTGGTATGCAATCGTAACTATTTGTAAACTAGATCACACCTGCTTGAAAGTAAATCAATCCTCAACCTATTCAGAAAATCACACTGTAAATCTAATCACACTTCAACAAAATAAATTATCATGAAACAAGATCTAATTACGTACATCTAAAAGAATTGTTATGTTGGCCAACAATCTACCAAAAGAATTATCAACACAATGATTATGACAGATCTGATAAATGAAAGCACACAACTATGATGAAATCAATGAATGAAAGCATGAACAAAATAATAAGCATATCTAAACAATAACACACTTACAATTAACACTACCAACATCTGCTCAGGGAAGAGGGCCCTTCCTCCACTGAGCAGAGATGGATCTCCACAATAGAAGTCTACAACTCCAGAATTAAGAAACAACCAGCATGTATTATCATAATGGAAGAATTACAACAGATCTGGATCAAATCCTACATCACAACATTGTGTTATCTCCTATCATCCATCTCCTATCCTGCCTAATCTATCATGCTTAATCAATCAATCATCCCTCAATCATCAATAATAATAATCCCTTCTTAATGAGATTGATTACATATTTATACATAAAATTATCTCCTGGAAATGAATAACTGAACCCCCAGCTTGTGATCTGTAACAGCTGAAACATGGCCGTAACTACTGGCAACTTTGGAACCGGCCGCAATACCAAATCTGGAAAATACCCTTTCGAAGAACCACCCTCATATCGCAAACTGTAGCTTTGTTTGGAGATTTCTTCGCGAGTCAGGTAAATGAGGATGTTACGCACAAAACCCATGTATCGGATATTTGAGATTCGTTTCCATATGCCCGCAAATCAAGACGCGAATCAAGGTGTTCTTATGTGGCATGCGTTTTTGGTTAAGGCTGTAACAGCTGGCTGTGAGCATCCTGTACGTCGAAAATCACTCCATAAACCATCATTAGTAAAATTATGCATAATAGTATTTTAATTCATCAAAGATAAAGGAAAATAGTCACTATTAACCACTTAAAACATCAAATGGAAGTAGCGGCTGTACAATGCGCAGCTGCAACAAATGAATGGAAAATGGAATGATAAATGAGGAATAATGGTAAGAAATGGATGAAAAGTATGTCAATAAGTGGTGGAAAAATGGACAATTCCAGGTCCTGACATAGGTTCCTTATTATCTGGATTAAACTTCGGAAGAAGTTTATCTAAATGTTTGGCCAGAGGATGTTGTACACCAGGCACAGCTACAGCAACTGTTCTCAACCAAGTAAGTTGTGGATTGGGTGGAGGATTAGGTGGAGGGTCAGGTGGAGGGTCAGGTGGAGGGTTACCTCCTCCTCCTCCTCCTACAGGTATGTTTCCAGCCATAGGAATTCCTTCAGAATCTAAATAACTCCCTCAATTAGATGACTTGGACTATTCGGTGGTGATTCCAGAGGAGAATGTGGTTGATCAAAACCGCCTACAGAATTCAATCTTCTAGTAGTATTTGTTCTAGCAGTTTCTCTATGAAGACTTCTGACCTGATAACTTGGAGTTCTATCATCTTCTGCTTAATCTTGAGCAATTATATTCCATTGAGGATTATGTCTTTGTTGTCTAGGTAGACCATAGTCTATTGGTGTTAAACCAAGTTGATGAGCATATGCTCTCGTAAGAATATGACGTGATTATTCTAAAGTTTGAGTACTCTGTTCAGGACTGAATGGAGATGTATTATGGTTATGCTCAAGAATACTCCTAACAGTTTCTATGAATGGTGATCTATTAACTTCAAATTGTCACGAAGGTTGTTGGTTGGTTGAATATTTATCATTAGTTCTACCTGCCATTAATCATTAACATGCCCTCCTTCTAGTACCATTTGTTGGCCGAATTTTTTGACTAGGCCAACTTAAGAAGATTAAGCCCACACAAGTCTCTTAAAGCAGCTTTCAGTGTGTTTGAAATGGCTAAACCTCACAGGTTATGGTCTTGCTACCAACTGAATTTATCCTCTTAGGGAAAATGTAAAAAAAATTCAGTAAAAATTTATCCTAATTTAAATTACTGCTTAAAATAAATCCTAGAGTTGGTTTTCTAAGTTTAAGTTATCCTAAAGTGCTTTCTTAAGGAAAGTCTCATGTTTTATGGTTTTGTTTTAAATGTTTTGACTAATAAACTATTTAAAATTTTAACAAACTAATCTAATTCTATTTAATAGCTATTAAAATAAACTAAGTTAAAATGTGAATTGAAATCAACTAGCAATCCTATCTCAGCTGAGAGAAAACTTTTAGACCACTATATCAACTATCAACTAACGATTACAAATAACAAAGTGAAATAAATCATACAATTCCAGATAAGAAACTTTTAGAATTGTTATCACTAATAACACTCCGTTTAGTAAAATTTACAAAAACACAGAGAATAAAATAAGAAATTATTTTATTCACTCTGTAGATGTATTTGTCAATAGATAATTGAAATTCAACATCAACATTTGTATATAAATGATATAATAACTTAACATTCAAAAGAACTATCAAAATATAGATGTAATCAATATAAGCTATGAAAATAAAATACTATTCTATCACAATCATCAATAACATTTGAATAACCATGAAATTGATAGTATCAACAACATATATTGATATTGAGTGATAAGAGTAATTAAAACTATATTAATGTAATGAAAAATAAGTTCAATTACACACAGATTTAAGTCAGAAAATTGCTTTTGAAATATATATATATATAACAAAGATCTAGAAACAAAATTTGATACTAGTCTTTGATGTTCCAATGGTAATCATCCACGAAGAAAACTTCAGTAGACTAATCAAAAACCAGAAATGTATTATATGTTTCACAAGTAATTTCCCTAGTACTCCCATCGACCCGAACTACAACAATTTTCATAGTTTTTATAATAAAACTTTGATAACTACATCCCTAACTCTATGCAACTGATAGCTAAAAATAAATTTTAAATTCTGCTATCTATGAAAAGTCTAGAACTTATTTATGATCATTTTAAAATGTTCTCCAACGATGCACCTAGAAATAGATGGTTATCATGCCCCTCTCTTTGAATAGTATCTCGTTCATATTGAAAGTGAACAACAACTAATTGTAACATCTGGCAAATGTGAACTTCCAGCAAAATAGATAAAGCGTGACCATCATAACTATATGCTAGCTAGTAATGCACAGTTCATTTCCCTTCGATGAAGCGGCCTTAAAAACGCATACCGATCAACTAACCATCTTCATTCCATTCGATGCATTTATATCATGAGCACACCTGTAACAAACAATTAAAATATAAATAAAATTTTTAATTACAATTATAAAAAGATAATTGAATAAGAATGTAGAACGACAGAATCTTTGATTCTGTAGGATGTTCATTAAATTTTACATTTACCTGTCAAAATTGAAATCACAATAACTAAAATAGACTAAGTTGTTATGTTACGATTTGTATCTTGATGGATTTACTGGCTTCTGATAGCTTGTCCATGAGTTTCAATATTTTTTCTTCATGGATTTTTTCATCCTTAAGCAATTTTTCATTGGTCACTGCTAAGAATTTATTTTCTGTTACTTTTTCATCATATAAGCTAGCATTATGATCTTAGGATCTTTTCACTGAGAGAATAAAAAGCACAACAATAAAACATAAGCACATCACAAGAGACAAGAGACACAAAGAGTTTTCCTTGAGGAAACCATAAAGGAGAAAACCCCGCAACTTCCTCAAAGATAGAATCAGCACCAAAATAGTAAAAGCCCCAAAACAGTAAGATGCACTCTCGACAGCAGTAGTCTTCTTCTTTTCTAGTCCCAGTGTATTTCCTTCCTCACTAATGCGCCACACTTGAGTGAGTGAGTGATGTGTGTTATAAGTGATAAATAGAGAGGCTCTCACTCTCTATTTATATTCTTCCATTCACTTGAAGTGCACTCCATCATGTCGGCCTCACTTAACAATTACTTACTAGAGTTGACATCTCTAGGAGTGTCTAATAACCCTAGTGCCCCACCACTTGTGGGGACTTTGCCTCCTCCAACCAATAGGAGGGTAACACAATGGTGGGTACTATTGCCCCAACTTACAATGACTCACCTAGGGTCAACTTCACTAGGATAGTCTAATAACCCAAGGGCCCCACAACTGTGCGGACTTTGACCCTTGACCAATAGGAGGGTTACTCATAATGACTTGACATGACTTTCTCATTATAGAAAATTCCCGATCGGAACATCGGGGAATGACATGACTCAAATACATTATTATACATCCTGGAATAAACATCGGGTTACAATACATAAGAAATACGGATGAATACATTCTGAAGTTACAATTACATCAACACTCCCTCTTAACTAGGAAGGTATTCTCTCGACACAATTTATTAGCACAAGTCTTCTTCTCTGTATCATCTGGGTCATCATCAGGTCTTCATCATCTTCAAAGTCATGTTTATCTTCATGTCATCTTTATCTATAAGTCATCTTCATTTTCAAGTCATCTTCATCTGGATCTAGGTCATCACTTGATCTAGATCATCATCACTAGATCTGGATCATCACTCGATCTGAATCATCAGCACTTGATCTGGATCATCATCATTGGATCTGGATCATCACTAGACATCATCACTCGATGTGGATCATCATGTAACATCATCACTGGATCTAGATCATCTCTCGATATGGATCATCTCTACTGGATCATCTTCACTGGATCTAGATCATTACTCTATCTGGATCATCACTGGATCTTGATCATCACTAGATCTAGATCATCACTGGTGCTATCTCATGATTCTTCTCGTCACAGGATGTTCTACAGAGCCAGCCCTTTTTCATGCTGGTTGTAGGCCTACCCATCATGTAGGTCTTCGCCCAGCACTTACATCTGACCTACTCATCAGAAAGGCATGCCCAGCACTCACATCTAATCATGTAGTAAACTACAATCACATCAGAAAGGCCCAGTACTCACATTCACCAGCATGGTAGGCACATCAACTAGCATCTATGAAATGGCTCTGCACTTATATCTGACCTACTTGTCAGAAAGGCACAGTACTCACATCCATCTAGGCTGCAACCACATCGGCCACAATGATGAAAGAACCCTGTTCTTTTCACCCAGGATGGAACCACATTTGCCACAATGATGGAAGACTTTCAACCAGGCTGGAACCACATCCGCCACAATTATGAAAGAACTATTTTCTTTTCACCTAGGATGGAACCACATCCACCACAATGATGAAAGATTTTTGCACTCACATATGACCTAGTGGGAACTGAATCCTACACCCTCATCAAAATGGCCCCCAGTCCCTGACTGAGCTACCTCGTAACGGACCATGTGCCTCCACTCTCCCGGAAAGTGGTAGTTGCCCTTACATCTGTCCTACTTGACAGAATGGCCAACAATCACATATGACATGGGAGGAACCTAATCCTTTAGCCATGAAAGAATGGTTCAGCCCTTACATCTGACCATGGAAGGAACCAATCCTCTCACCATGTCAGAATGGCTCTCTCAGTCCCGGACTGAGTGTTCCTAGTAACTGACTAGGTGCCTCCATTCCCAGAATGGCAGTCAGCACTCATATCTGACATGGAAGGAACCAAATCCTCTCACCATGACAGAATTGCTCAGCCCTTACATCTGACCATGGAAGGAACCAATCCTCTCACCATGTCAGAATGGCTATGGGTCTCATCACTTTCTCTTGGAGGGAACCTCGATCTGGAGAAAACCAAGATTCTCCCTGAGGTACTCGAACTTCAGTCTCGCCATTTCTAGCATAGAATCACATAAGGTCTGATTACGTCCAAGGATAACCTGTGAGATTTGCCAGCACCAATTACATCCGAGAACAACCTACAGGACCGTTTATGTCTAAGAAACCTATGAGCCTCACCAGGATTTATGCTTGGACAACTTGTCTCACCAGCTATGCTAGAACTCCCTCTTTTGAGAGATCTTGATCTGCATCACAAACTGGAGCTTCACTGCTCCTCTCTACATCATACCAAAATGCAAGTCAGATCAATCAAATCAAATAGTATTTTTTCAAAAGAAACATACTACCTCCCAAATCACAAGTGGCAACATCTTTTGCCTCAGCTGTACTCAGCACCATGCAGCACTCCATCCTGCCAAACCAAGAGATCACACCTGATCTCAGACTGAAGTAACACCTTGAAGTGCTCTTCCTATCAATGGCACTGCCTACCCAATACGAATCCACATAGCCCTATAGGTTAATCTTCTAATTTGTATCATACTTGTGCCCATAATCAACTTTACCCTTTAGGTACCTCATAATATGCTTTGCAATAGTCAAGTGAACACTTCTCGGATATGTCAAGTACTGGCTCAAGGTGTTCACAGCAAAGCAAATGTATGCTCTCATGTTTGTCAGGTATATCAAGGGACAAATCATCTAATGACACATCATAGCATCAACCATCTATGATGAAGCATCACTCAATAGCTTCAGGTTCGATGCCATAGGTGTGGCCATAGCTTTGCAGTCCATCATCCCAAACCTCTTTAGGATCTCTACTGCATACTTCCCTTGTCCAAGGAAGATTCCATCTGTACTCCGCCACACCTCCATACCTAGAAAGTAATGCATCGTCCCCAAGTCCTTCATTTCGAACTCAGTAGCAAACATTCTCTTCGTATCAGCAATCAAACCATCTATACCTGTCACAAATAGATCATCTACATATAGTAGAAGCATCACTAGGTTTCCATATTCAACCTTGTAGTAAAGGTTGGAATCTGCTTTACTCTTAGTAAAGCCTAGAGTCATCAGTAATCTGCCATCTTGTTGTACCATGTCGAACCTTAGATCTTCTGCAGTCACTCCCTCTGAAGTGGATCACCATACTCCCTCTGTCTTCCATACTCTATGCACTGAAACATTCTGTACTGGAGCGACAAGTAGCTTCCTATGCTACTAATATTCTATGTGACCATCTAGTGTATAGACTTGCATCTTCAACCTTGTAGCAAAGGTTAAGATCTTCATCAAGCTTATCATGTATGTGTTATCCCATGGGTGTCTTCTGAACTCGTACAAGGCCTTCTTTCATTTGCACACATGATTATGCATGTCATGTGACTTCACTTCCAGTGGCTACAAATATCTCTTCTTAGTTTATGTCTTGTTTTTGTGAGAAGCCTCATGCTACGAATCTTGCTTTGTATCCCATGATGTTTCCATCTACTGCATGATGAAAGTACGAACTTCTGGTCTCAATACTGCATCCTAGACATCATTCTTCTTGAACTGGTCTTCCATTTCTTCTTGGTTACTTCTTCATGGCTGGAATATTCTGCATCAATGATGTCGCTGCATTCATCATATTATTCTTCATCTTTGAATTTTCGTCACTTGTTCTTCGGAACAAGTCTTCATTCTTGTTTTCCTATAGGCGGTTATGTATGCAATCTTTCCTACAAGTCAAATGCATTTGTGTGGTTAGAAACATTTCATAAGGAATATTCATACTGGAAAATTCTTATGCATAAATATATGATCATGCAACTACTTTAGCCAATACAACATTCATCCATATCTCACTAAAACTTTCTAGATGCCTTCCATCTCTACCAGGACAACATTGAGATTGTGCACTAATCCAATATGTCAGCAAAGAGGTTTCATTCTAGATAAGTAGCAATGAAGAGTTGTTTAGCACCATGAGCTACTTACCCATCACATGGATATTAGTAGTATCCTCTCATTAATGAAAACATCTTATCATGCATAATACATTAATTGAATATAGCAAATGCATAACAAAACAATATCATGAAATGGAAATTGAATACTTATCTTTATTTGTTTCGTGGGTAGACTGCTTCTTGAGCCTTCAGCTTCATCGTCTTCTTCATTCATGATAGCATTGTTTCTTATCCAAATGCTAAGGTGGATAAGAAGTTATTCAAGAGTTGAGATCTTCATATTCGTCATCGCTTGAGGGATCTTCTTTGGATGCTGAGAGCTTGATCTTCAATTGCTCCCATCTTCTCTTCTCTTCTTATGGGTCGAGCTTCTTCTTCTTCTCAGAGTCTACTGAAAGTAATCAATTCCTTCTGGCACACATTCCTCACATGAATGAATCCCATGATCCTGGGAGGCTATTTAAGGTGGCCATCACCGCTTCTGCATTCTTCACTTCTTCTTTTACTGCTTCAAGTTGTTCTTGATTTGAGAGACTCTTATGACTGCATGGTCTTTGCATTCTGGATCTTCATATTCTTCAACTGGTTTCTTAAGGTCATATTCTAATTTCTATTCTTCCCTTCAAATAGCTTGGTCAAGGAATCAAAACATATTTGGTGTCTTTAGGGAGACACCTGTGGTACAATTTGATCCATGACTGAATCAACCATCATCTTCTTGGCCTTGACCAAGTTCTTCTTATGTAAGGCTTCTAGCCTCATCTCCCTCTAGAACTAGAACCTTTCTACTCATGTAGGTGTCCAATTCATTTTCTTTAGAGAGATCATATACTTCCATTCTTGGAATTTTTCAACTTAAAAAATCTTATCGCCAAGCTGATGTGATAGATCACTTTGAAATGAGAACCTCAAATGAAAATAGCAAAGGATTAGATCTTACTTATTTGAGGTGTCCGTCCTGGTTCTGGAGCTGGCTGATCTAGGGTTTGTCACAAAAACCCTAATTTTCAAAAATTAGAATATTTTAGATCTGATTTGATATATAGATATATCTCTTCAAATGGAGTTGTCCAATGTACTCCTTTTCTAAAAACAGTGGAGGGAAGCTCCCAGAATAGGAAGCCCTAGTTTTCCAATTTCTTCTGCAGAAATGCATGTTACTGCTTCTATGATATATCTGAAATTTCTGCTCCTCTATGTCTAAACTTTCTCACTAAGGTAAAATCGCATGTCCCTCATCCAACACCGTAGGTTTCATCAAAATTTGTTTTACCATTTGGGATTTATAATCCTTTTCCCAAGGTGACCTGTTACAGGACTGTTCAGAACAGTGAAGTTGTATAGCATGCCACGTGTCACTGGTTCATCTTCTGAGTCTGATATTATTACCACCCAAATTATGCTTCGTTCCCTTTCTAGAACATCTTCAAGAATTCCATTTGGACCTCTGTAGCCCAATATATTGCAATTCTCCCCAGGTGTCCTGTTTAGGGATGAATTCTAGAAGAGGCTAGAACCCTAACTTGGAGGGATCATATCTCCCATAATATAGCGAATCTGAGGCTTATTTTTGGACACAGTGTTCATCAGGATTTGATCGTTGGTCCCTACAATTTTCAGCTTCTACGATTTCTCTAGACTCGGCATATAGCGACTGTACCAAAACTTATCAGTTTTAGTATTTAGGGTTTTTCAAGCTCGGGGTCAAACTAGGGTTTGACTTTCCCAGAGATTTACCCAACCAAAATTCTTGATCTAGGTCTCTAAAATTCGGTTTTGATGAGGAGAAAAATCCTATTCTTGTCTCACTCAAAAATTCCTCTTCTCTATAAAGCCCTGAAAATGCTCGAAATCAAATTCTGCTTCGATAGAAAGATGTGCCCTTCAATGGAGAGTCAGCCTAGCATACTTTTGCTGATGGATTGTGGAAAGAGACCCAAAAAGTAAGAATCCCTAGCTTCTATAGCTGCACAATGTCTTCTTCTCAGGTTATCTCTGATACCATGTTAGTTTTTCATCATATAAGCTATCATTATGATCTTAGAATCTTTTCACTGAGAGAATAACAATCACAACAATAAAACATAAGCACATCACAAGAGACAAGAGACACAAAGAGTTTTCCTCGAGGAAACCATAAAGGAGAAAACCCCGCAACTTCCTCAAAGATAGAATCAGCACCAAAATAGTAAAATCCCCAAAATAGTAAGATGCACTCCCGACAGCAGTAGTCTTCTTCTTGTCTAGTCCCAGTGTATTTCCTTCCTCACTAATGCGCCACACTTGAGTGAGTGAGTGATGTGTGTTACAAGTGATAAATAGAGAGGCTCTCACTCTCTATTTATATTCTTCCTTTCACTTGAGGTGCACTCCATCATGTTGGCCTCACTTAAAAATTACTTACTAGAGCCAACATCTCTAGGAGTGTCTAATAACCCTAGTGCCCCACCACTTGTGGGGACTTTGCCTCCTCCAACCAATAGGAGGGTAACACAATGGTGGGGACTATTGTCCTGACTTACAATAACTCACCTAGGGTCAACTTCACTATGATATTCTAATAACCCAAGGGCCCCACAACTGTGGGGACTTTGAACCTTGACTAATAGGAGGGTTACTCACAATGACTTGACATGACTTTCTCATTATAGAAACTTCCCGATCGGAACATCGGGACATGAAATGACTCAAATACATTACCATACATCCCGGAATAAACATCGGGTTACAATACATAAGAAATACGGATGAATACATTCCAAAGTTACAATTACATCAACATTTTATGCTTTGTATCTGTCCTTCTTGGCTATCATTTGTTTCGATTGATCTACCCACATAAGTAACTCATATTTTTTCTATTGTAACTATGTTTTCATCATATCATGAGATTCTTCAATTTCTTTTAACCGATCAACCTTATGTTGCTTAGAAAGCTTAATTGATTGTTTCACAGCTTTTAAAGTTTCTGCTAGAGAATCCTCACCATTTAATGGTGACTTAATTTGAGCTTCATGTTCAGGTTGCGATGGTAATGGTGAATCATATTCCATGACTCTCTTAGGAGATACCACCAAATTATCATGATTACTACTCTGTTCTTATTCAATATCATTGAATGGGGTTTAATGAGGAGGAGATTCATCCTCCTTATCATTGTTATCTTCAACAAAGATAGGTTCACTACTCTGATCCATGGTTCTTGGGAACTAAATACTAATCATACTCCTAGAAAACCTTCAATTTGTCGTTTCAGGATTTCTTGTACTTGGTTCAAAAGCTTTGTTGTCACCTTCCATATCTTCTCCTTTTAACTCATGCTTCTCTCTCTCTTCCATTATCTTAGGATACAAATCACCTATTAATATAGCAGAGTGTGTCTGGAAAAAAAATTTACTTCCCTCTCCCACTTCATTTTCCCTCTTGGGTTGCTCAGGAGGGTTTGAAGTATAAAATTTCTCATTTTCAGCTATCACACAAAGCTTATCTAGCCCTTCATGATCAGCTATAGGATCAGTCTCTTCTTTTATTTCTCTTTCACAAGGTCTTATTTGTTTTGCACGAGTCTTAGGTAAGTAGGTAGGCCAAAATTGGGTAAACCAAAACTCATTTTCTTTTAAGAATTCATCCCAGGTTTTTCCTATTGTAGCTAACTGATACAGAACTAACGTTTTGATCAGGCCGTGATGAAAAAGACTATGTTCTTGATTACCATTAGTACATTGAACCGTAACAGCCATTTTATGCAAACTACGAAGTAGAAAGTAGGGAAAATTCAATTTCAAGCCCTGAAGAGCCATTAAAATTCTCAGATGATATAATTGGACATTTGAGTAATGACCATCACAAGAAATATACCTTGAAATGACTTCAAAAGGAGCATGCCATTTATTCTTCAAATATTTTACAGAAAAGATGAATTTAAGGTGTGCATCTTCCTTTGATAATGGAAGAATAAACTGCTTAAACTTTTTCTTGTCTATTTTTGACCCCTTGAACCAGCATTCACCAGTCCGAGGCATCTTTTTGGATTTCGAAATAAATTCTCCATCTATGAATAGCTCTAAATCACTTATCTGAGTTATATTTCCATCAAAAGATAGCACAAATTGTCTGGTAACTTCCTCATTGTGTCCACTAAAACCCCAAAAGAATAGTTTCCAGTGAATTTTCTCAAACAAGGAAAGAACTCTAGGGTCGGATTCTAACATTTCTGGACCATAAAGCTCAAAACGACTTAAGGGATCCATCGGTTCAACTATCAGTTCTTTCTTTGACAGAGGATTAAAAGGCATTGTGAAAACCGAAGGAATAGGGATATGTGAATACACAGACATGATATGAACCCTTATGCAATTCTCGAAGAGCTAAAGAGTAACCCTAGACTGGTTTCTATGTGTGAGAACTTCACCATCAAACCACCACAGGAATTCATCAAACAAATTGATATGATCTGAAATCATTACGAAATATTTGAAATCAAATGTTCTCATGAATGTAATACAAATGTCAGATAGGATGATGTTAATATGAAAACATATGACCAAGGTAATTATTTCATATTAAAGTCCTTTGAACAGGTGTTAACAAAATAACAATTCGTACCCTGTAGCAAACACATGAATACCAAACATTAACAGGAAGGGGCCATACATGGAAGTCAATTGTGCTATTAAAACCATATGATGTGAAGTCTTTCATTACAAACAATGATGTCTCCTAGGGTTTTGTAAATCCAACCAAGCACCAAGATCAACCTTAGATGATAAATTAAATATTCAAAACCATATTTTATGCCTGTAATATATTCAAAGAGTAAATTATATAGTTTTGAATTATACGATGAACTCATTGAATCCAAATCATCATATGACGTATTGCAAATTTTGATCGGATGAAGAATTTTATGAAAAACTAAATACTAGATTAAAAAATCGATTATTGAAAATATAACACAAAGATCTTTATAAGATTTGAAATGATATATAAAGGTAAACTTTGGTTATTTGAGAAACATATATACAACTTCCCATAATTTGTTTATTTACACATAAAATGGCATAGTATTTAAAAGATAAATTTTTTATGTAAAAATATATCATTAGGGTTAAAATAGGATATTTAAATTAATTCATCAACCCTAATCATATAAATTACAAAAAATAATGATGAATACTTTGTCAAAAGGTCTAAAAGAAATCAATAAAACCTAACTGTAACAAGTTCAAAATGCATTTCCAATTATGTTTAATTTAATCCAAAAAAACTATTTAGCAAGCTATAATTATAATATTTCGAATCAATATATAATCAAATATTAAATGATAATGAAAATTGATTATATATAAAATTAAAAAAAAATTAACAACTGCTAAAATATTAAATTTATGAAAATGGTTCCTAAACTTCCAGTATGATCATTAATTCTTCTTTTAATTGAGAGTACCTTCAAAATCAAAGATTCTGAAGGCACTCTTATATAATTTTGTGACAAATCATACAAGAGAACTAATTATTTTCATTCAGCAAAGCAGAAAAATTGAGAGTGTTGTTGCCTTCCAACACGACTTTTCCCTCCAATCAACAAGGAGGGTTAACCTTGACACAATTGTGGGGACTATTGCCCCGACTTACAAAGGAGGGTTAACCTTAATGACTTTACATGACCTGTTTACATTAATGAATCTTCCGATCGGAACATGAAGGCATGACATGACTCAAAATAAATTATAGATACTTCCCAGAATAAACATTGGGGTACAATACATAAGATATACACGTGAATACATTCCGAAGTTACAAATACATGAACACTCCCTCTTAACTAGGAAGGTATTCTCTCGACACAATTTATTAGCACAAGTCTTCTTCTCTATATCATCTCGATCATCATCAAGTCATCTTCATCAAGTCTGGATCATCATTGGATCTGGATCATCACTGGATCATCATCATCATCACTGCTTCCACTATCTCATTCAAATGGTGCTATCTCTTCATTCTTATCATCACAGGAAGTTCTACAAAGCCATCCCTTTTTCATGATGGTTGTAGGTCTAGCCTCCATGTAGGTCTTCTTCAGTGTGTATATCTGAACCTAAGTCAGAATGGCGCACCCAGCACTTACATATGACCATCACAGGAACACATCCAACAGCATGTCAAAAAGGCTCAGCACTCACATCCGATCATGGGAGGAACACATCCAAGAACCATACTGAAAAGCCTCAGCACTCACATATGATCATGGGAGGAGCACATCTAAGAACCATATCAGAAAGGCTCAGCACTTATATCTGACCATGATAAGAAACTTTATTCACACATCATGATAGGAAACTTTATTCACACATCATGATAGGAAAATTTTATTCACACATCATGTCAGAAAGGCTCTACACTAATATCTGACCATGATAGGAAACTTTATTCACACATCATGATAGAAAGGCCCTCAACCCCAGGCTAATTGTCAATCCCAAACTGAATAAATTCCTGGTAACTGACTAGGTGCCTCCATTCTCTCAAAGAATGGCCTTCAATGCTTATATCTGATCATGTGGGAACACATACCACAATCACCTTAGAATGGCTTAGCACTCACATCTGAAATGGAAGGAACCAATCCTCCCACCATGACAGAATGGATCAGTGCTTACATATGACCATGGAAGGAACCAATCCTCTCACCATGTTGGAATGGCTCTCAGCTTTAGCCTTAGTATTCCTGGTAACTGAGCAGGTTCCTCCATTCATAAAATGGCATTCATCACTTATATCTGATCATGTAGGAACCAATCCTGCAGTCGCGTCAAAATGGATCAGCACTTATATATGACATGTGAGGAACCAATCCTGTCATCATGATAGAATGGATCAACCCTTACATCTGACCATGGAAGGAACCAATCCTCTCACCATGTCAAAATGGCTCATTGACTCATCACTTCCCCTTCAAGGGAACCTCGATCTAGAGAACACCAAGCTTCTCTTTGAAGTACTCAAACTTCACTCTGGCTAATGTCTTAATCAACACATCAGCTATATGTTCACTTGTCGCAACATACTGGAGCTTCAATGCCCCTCTCTGCACCATATCCCTGATATAGTGATATTTGATCTTGATATGCTTCAACTTGTCATGGAACACATGGTTTTCTGACAACTTCACACAACTATGGTTTTCGCAATATATACAAGTATCATCTAAATGGAGATCAAATAAATTAGACAGTAGCTTCCTTAGCCATACTTCCTCACAACTAGATAAACAAGCTGTGACATACTCTGCTTCAGTTGTACTCAGTGTCATGCAAGACTATTTCCTGCTAAACCAAGAGATCACACCTGATCCCATACCGAAGAAACACCCTAAAGTTCTCTTCCTATTGATGGCACTTCCTGCCCAATCTGAATCAACATGATCTTCCAGGTTAATATTTTGATTCACCTCATACTTGATCCCATAGTCAACTGTACCCTTCAGGTACCTCAGAATATGCTTTGCATCAATCAAGTGAACATGTGTCAAATCTATCAGGAATTGGCTCAAGGTGTTCACAACAAAGCAAATATCCGGTCTCATATTTGTCAGGTACATCAAGGACCCAATCATCTAATGATATATCATGGCATCAACTGAATCTGATGAAGCAACACTTAGTAGCTTCAGGATTGATTCCATAGGTGTGGTCATGGCCTTCCAGTCCATCATCCTAAACCTCTTCAAGATATATACTACATACTTCCCTTGTCCCAGGGAGATTTTACCACATCTCCATGCCTAGAATGTAGTGCATCATATCCAAGTCCTTCATCTCGAATTAGGCATCAAGTCTCCTTCTTGCAACTTCTGTCAGGAACAAGTCATCGACATATAATAGGAGCATCACTGGCCTTCCACCTTCAACCTTGAGGAAAAGGTTGGAATCCTATTTACTCTCAGTAAATCCTAGAGTCACCAGTAAGCTATCCATCCTGTCATACCATGTCGAACCTCAGGATCTTCTATAGTCACTCCCTCTGGATTGAAGCATCATACTCCCTCTGTATTTCATACTCTATGCACTCTTTTCATGAGAAGCCTCATGCTATCAATCTTTCCTTGTATCCCATGATGTTTCCATCTACTGCATGATGGAACCACGAAATTCCATTCATGTATCGATAGTGTATCCTAGACATCATTTTTCTTGAACTGATCTTCCATTTCTTCTTGGTTACTTCTTCATAACTGGAAGGTTCTGCATCAATGATGTCACTGCATTCGTCCTTTTAACACTCCATTTTTAATAGTTGGTCTAAGCACTTAACGGAGGTTCGATGGGGGTCCCAGTACCTTGAATCTCATGTGAGTGCCATTCAATGAGGAAAGTGGCAGGTGCACTATTAGTATTGGGAAGGGTTCATAATCAAAGGTTGTGATTGATCGGAAGTGGATCAATGTCTCCAAACCGCTTCACGCAAGCAAACCTGAATGATCAATGCTCCTGTCCCAGATCGTGAAATGTGTTAAAGATCAGAATCTTTCAATGGATGAGATAAGGTCTAGGGTAGATCTACAACCTAAATTAATTTCACAATCCATACTTGTATGGGTAAAAATACAATCTCAAATCGTGAAAGGGAAGTAGAGGTCACGAAGATCAATAGCCGCAATGAAGAAGGAGATAAATCTATGGCTTTGGTTCATTTCGCAATGTGAAATAGCATAGAAGAATATCAAGGTTCATCATTGCAAAATATGGAGGGGCCCACTCGAATCAATGACTGCATGAAAGGTCGGTCTTGATCGATGGTTAAGAAAGTGTCACGATCCACAAATGCCCGCTATATTCAGAGGAGAAAGGTTGGCGGCAGGATGAATGGGACATGGATGGTGGATGTAAAATATTCCTTTGATCAGATGACTGAGAAGACTCCCAAGGTACAAGTTTTCCATCCAGTGTGGAGATGATAGTGGAGGAGGCATTCACGCATGTAATCTGCCCCATTGCATATTGGCCGATTCCTCCAACGCCATTCGGGATATGCCTAAGGTGGAAGTCTTGTCTAGCTGCACTATTTTCCCCAATTCGCAAGTGTGGCACGTGGTTCACTTCAAGGGGAACCATCCCTATGGAAAAATTATTTTCCCTGAAGATAGGTGGATTTTGTGTGAGTTGGCCTACATGAGTAATAAAAGTATCCAGTGAGTCTGCTACTCACAATGGGCAAAGGCAACATGACACGAGAGGCCATTATGTTTTCGACTTCAATTGCACTAGATGGCATACATGAAAGCTTTCCTAGAGCTGATGGTGAAGCGTCACGATCAATAAAATGAGGTGACTAGATCCCCATCAAATAGAATATCACTTTGCTCACACCTTCACACATATTGATACCAGATACACTTGATGATAGAGTGTGCAGGAATGTTGACCAAAATTTGCAAAGATCACTCTCGATACCTTATAAATACTGCTTTCAGTTCAACGAGAGTGAATTAACATATCTCCAGAACCCAATTTTTACTTCTCCATGAATCTGCAAAGGCCCAAAGAGTTTGACGATGAAGATCTGGTTTGAGAAGCTTGTCCATCTGGGGGTGTTGATGGTTGGTGGGAGCCTTCCACACTCACCCATTACCTTGGTATTGCATGCCAAGAATGACACCATGCATTGAGGTCCAGACGTGATACTCATGCCCCCAATGACATGGGGCCTGGACACTTACTCCCCGTAAGTGTTTTTCTAGGAACCCCTGATAGCATCGTGCCCACCAAATCCTCCATAGAAGGAGACAGTCATTGACTATTCCCTGTATAAGCATTTGTTCAGATGGGAGTGTCAGGGGTTTAAATCCCTAACAGCCCATTTTGTGAAGTCCACTTTCAGAGGGTGGTGGGGCTAGTGTAGATACGCTGCACCCTAGTGCATGTGGGAGATCTCACCTCGTTGGAGGTGAGAAGTACAAAATTGACAAGCCACCCCATAGGTTCATATCAACCAAAAGCGATGCGGCACTTCTTCCAAAGCCCACAAATAACAGTGTTACCAGGAGAGGAAGGAGGTGGCGGATGTGACTGGCCTGGGGAAGGTGGCTAACCCCTTTGCCAGTGTGTGACCATGTGGAAAGATGCATTTGAACACGGTGGAAACACACATTTTAGGAAGAGAGGGAAGCATCATACTCATCATCCGTCATGATGGCCAAACATGTCAAGCTATTACTTGGTCCAAATGCGGCCACTAGCGCCATGATGCTTGTTTATATTTGTAAAACGTGGCCATAGTCCACTCCCTGCACTGTTAATGCTTGATGGCAACTTGTAACAAATTTTAATTTGGTAGTATCAGCAATAGGATTGTATAAAAATGCTCTCAATAGAGGGAGAAAGGAGTTAGTGAATTGGATTGGGAAACATTCCTGGCCTGAGGCTCCCCATTTGTAAAATTTGATACATGTGTATGAATAAATTGCAGAGGAAGAACTATTTCTCATGGCAGAGATTCATGTGTCATTTCTTTTCCCAATATGTATTTTCCTTTACGTGTAAATGTGTTTCCCGTTTCCATTCCATTTTGTTGATTGCTTTCATGTCTGCAACTTATTGTATAATAGTTAGGAATTCATACTCACTATGCTCCTACTATTGTTCTATGCATTTAACAATGGTTCTTCTAAATTTGCATGGAATTCATCTTGTTGGTGCTCCATGCGATGGGTTGTCCCTTCTTGTCCTCCATTCGACCGCTAAATATCTCCTAATTGGGATATCAGCGGCTATCTTACCTCTTTTTGCAACCCCACATCATTCCTTCCCTTTGTAATAATTTATTACACAAGCTTCGACTCCATTTCCTATGGTCCCCTTGCCCCCGATTATCCCACCATGCAACTTTCCTTAACATACTTTGCCCCATTAAGGATCCTAGCCCCCTGATTACGTTGATTGAAAATCCTATACGTAGTAGACTCTGGTAACACACGAGATTGAAAATCTTATGTGGAGTAGACTTTGGTGACAAATGAGAGATCCCTCTCTGACCACGCAAGGTCAGAGGCGTAGTCTAAAGTGGTTCTGCTATTTCCTGGGAGCATCCTCCCCTCACTCGACCTTGGGGGCTCAAATCCTAGTGCCAACAAACTAGCGTCATTGGCGGGGAAGAAATTGAAGATCCTCCCTGGGAAAAATGACATGGTTTTAGATCTGGTTATTGATGGTAAACAATGACTGAACATCAAGAAGGTTGAGCACTTTTCACCTGGTGATTCCACTCTTGAAGGATTCAAACTTCAGTGACTCCACTGGTGGTATGACCCAGAAATCAAATGACCGAGGAAAGATGGTAGACTCAGCCTAGAAAATGGACCCCTCATAAATCTTAGAAATGCATGGCAGAAGTTCCAAGCATTCGATTCCATGATTCTTCCAGGATTCCTTATCCTATCTTGTAAGTTTTCTCTTATCTTTTCCTATATTTATCAAAACAGCCTTCAATGGCCCAGCTCATTCTGAGCAGAGCCATGAATATATTCCTGTTTATCCTTCTTTATGAACCAAAATCATTGCATCATCTCGTACATCTTATTATGGCCTAAATTTTTATCTGGGGGAACCCGATGTCAAAGGACACCCCTGTGAAATTCATGAAACCTTGGATGATAGCTTAGCTATCATACCTAACCTTGTCTCCCCCATTTCTCCAAGCCGATATAAACCGCTGCAATTTCCTCCTATCCTCCATAATTTTCTTGTGAAATATTACAGATACCTCCCCAAATTCGACGGAGAATCTAAAGACTTGACTATTGAGAAACATGTACAAGCCTTTGAGCATTTCTATGACCTTTTTGACATAGAACATGACGATGTCTACATGCAGGATTTCGCTCTATCCTTGCAAGGAGATTCCAAAGTCTAGTTTAAACACTTGCAACCTAAGTCCATCAACACTCGGGAAGAGCTTTCTTGCACATTCTTGAGGTTTTGGGGTAGGAGAAGGACACTAGAGCAAATAATTTCAGAGTTTTATTCCCTGAGGAGGCATGAGGGTGAGGCCATATCTAGTTTTAATAGAATATTTGCAAGCTTTTATTATAACATTCCTAAGGAAGTTCAACCTCTCGAGAACAATGCTAAGATCTATTACATAGCCGCCTTTCCCCCTGACCTGTCCTTACTTCTTTTGGAGAGAAAATCAACCACCTTGCAGCATATGTTCGCTGATTGTTTGGAGGTTGAGGAAAAACTTAAGATGTCCAAGAAATCATTAGATTAGGACGGTGGTGGTGAAATAAAAGATACATTCAAATTGGTTGGGCCCTACAAGCAGAATGGGAAAGTCTCTAGCCCTTTGAAGCTCCCTCCTGATGTACTGAAAGATGACAGGCCTAAGGCAGGAGTAGGTAGTCCTGTAGGATTATTCTCTGAAGATGGTGTCCTGCACCATCCCTGGTCAACTAGGGATGATTTCAAGAAGGATTTCAGTGCACCTATGTACGATGAATATGAAGAAGAGTACCTGCAGAATGTACCTGACGAGAAAGCTGTTGAAACAACGCCTTTTGATGAAAGAAATCAAAGTGCAATACGAAATCAGGAGGTCGGAGCAGGAAAAGATGATGAGGGCACTGGAGGTGATAACCTACGCTTGTGTTATGCCTATTTTGAGTTAATACAACACATGATTAATTCCTCCAAGAAAAAGTAGAAGGAAATGGAGGTGGCATAGGAAAAAAACTTGTACAAAAATGAAGACGGGTGCAACATCTTACAGATAAACACTTTTTATGGTGCCCTACCTTCAGGAACACCACCTCACACAGTAGGAGTATGCCTACTTAGTTCCATTGGAGAAGCTGAAGACCTCCCTCTCGAAGCACATCAAGCCCTTGTTACAGAAATTTCGGGCAGAGAGAGGGATATTCCGTTGAAGAGAGATTCTCTAGATTCTCATCTGGAATATTCCAAGTGTCAACTGGACAAATCCCTAGAAGCAGGAATCTCTAGACGACTTTCCCATGAGTAGGTGACAGAACGTGTTGGAGGTTGCCATGATTTCTACGACCCCATGGCCGAATACATGGAGGGTCTAGGTAAAGGCAATGATTGGTCACCTCTTTGCCTTAAAGATCAGTTTGTTTATCATTTCGTTCTCCCATTANATATTAGGCAAGTTGCTTGATTGGCTTCATTGGAAGTCTGATTTCACTTAATCGGACTTGTGTACAAAGTTAGGTAGAGTAGGTAGGAGAAAATAAGCTCAGTTGTTATCGATCATTTCCTTCATTACTATTTTCAGTTTGCTTTCTTTTCAGTTAATAGCATAGGTTTTATAGTCACCAACATGATTTACAAGAGTGGCATGAATTCGTTGAAGCAGCAGCATGGAGTAGAATGGAGATGTCAAAGAAATATTGAAGGAAACTCAATGGTTTCAGCACTTGGTCTACGGGCGTTATTTACTACCTCACTGGGAGGATAGTATCCCTTGTGGAGCCACTTGTTAACACTCTTTTTTTAACAGTTGGTCTAAGGACGTGACGGAGGTTTGGTGGGGGTCCCATTCCCTTGAATCGCATGTGAGCGCCCTTCAATGAGCAAAGCGGGAGGGGTACTGTTAGCATTGGGAAGGGTTCATAATCAAAGTCTGCAATTGATCAGAAGTGGATCAATGGCTCCAAACCACTTCGCGCAAGAAAACCTACATGATCAAACCTCCCATCCCTGATCACAAAATGTGTTGAAGATCATAATATTTCGACGGCTGAGATAAGGTCTGGGGCAGATCTACGGCCTAAATTAATTTCATGATCCATACTTGTACGGGTAAAACTACAATCTCAAATCATGAAAGGATGGAAAAGGTCACAAAGATCAATGGCCACGATGAAGAAGGAGATAAATCTATGGATCTGGTTCATTTCGCAATGTAAAATACCACAAACAAATATCAAGGTTACTCATTGTGAAAGATGGTGGGGCCCACTCGAATCAATGGCTGCATGAAAGGTCGGTCTTGATCGATGGTTAAGAACATGTCATGATCCAGAAATTCCCATGGTGTTCAGAGGAGAAAATTTGGTGGCAGGATGAATGGGACGTGGATGGTGGACGTAAAATATTCCTTTGATCAAACGACTAAGAAGACTCCCAAGGTATAGGTTTCCCATCCAGTGTGGAGATGACAGCAGAGGACGTGTTCACGCGTGTAATCTACCCCATTGCAGATTGCCTAATTTCTCCGACACCATTCGGGATATGCCTAAGGTGGAAGTCTTTTCCAGCGGCACTATTTTCCCCAGTTCACAAGTGTGGCACATGGTTCACTTCAAGGGGGACCATCCCTGTGGTATAATTATGTTCCCAAAATATAGGTGCTTTTGTGTGATTTGGCCTGCAGGAGTAAGAAAAGTAGCTGATGAATCTGCTACTCACACGGGGAAAATCCAACACAATGCGAGAGGCCATTCCATTTTTGGTGAAATAAAAGATACATTCAAATTGGTTGGGCTGTACAAGTAGAATGGGAAATTCTCTAGCCCATTGAAGCTCCCTCTTGATGTATTGAAAGATGACTGGCCTGAGGCAAGAGCAGGTAGTCCTGCGGGATTATTCTCTGAAGACAGCAACCTGCACCGTCCCTGGTCAACTAGGGACAATTTCAAGAAGGATTTCGGTGTGCCTATGTATGATGAATATAAAGAAGAGTACCTGCAGAATGTACCTGACGAGCCAGCTGTTGAAACAACACCTTCTGATGAAAGAAATCAAAGTGTAATAGGAAATTAGGAGGTCGGAGCAGGAAAATATGATGAGGGCACTGGAGGTGATAGCCTACCTTTGTGTTATGCCGCTTTTGAGTTAATACGACACATGATTAAGTCTTCCAAGAAAAAGTAGAAGGAAATGGAGGTGGCGCAGGCAAGAAACTTGTACAAAAATGAAGATGGGTGCAACATCTTACAGATAAACACTTTTTTTGGTGCCATGCCTTCAGGAACGCCACCTCACACAGTAGGAGTATGCCTACTCAGTTCCACTGGAGAAGCTGAAGACCTCCCTCTCGAAGCACATCAAGCCCTTGTTACAGAAATTTTGGGCAGAGAGAGAGATATTACATTGAAGAGAGATTCTCTAGATCCTCGTCTGGAATCTTCCAAGTGTTAGCTAGACGACTCCCTAGAAGCAGGAAGCTCTGGACAGCTTTCCCATGAGCACGTGACAGAACATGCTAGAGGTTGCCGTGATTTCTATGAACCTGTGGCTGAATATATGGAGGGTCTAGGTGAAGGCAATGATTGGTCACCTCTCTACCTTAAAGATCAGTTTGTTTATCATTTCTTTCTCCCATTATCTATTTCATTTATGTCCATCAAGCACTATACAAGAACAAGAATATTAGGCACGTTGCTTGATTGGCTTCATTGGAAGTCTGATTTCACTTAATTGGACTTGTGTACAAAGTTAGGTAGAGTAGGTAGGATAAAATAAGCTTAGCTGTTATCGAGGATTTCCTTCATTACTATTTTTAGTTTTTTTTCTTTTCGGTTACCAGCACAGGTTTTACAGTCACCAGCATGATTTGTAAGAGTGGCATGAATTCATTGAAGCAGTAGCATGGAGTAGAATGGAGATGCCAAAGAAATACTAAACGAAACCCAATGGTTTCAGCACTTGGTCTACGGATGTTCTTTGCTACATCACTGGGAGGATAACATCCCTCGTGGAGCCAGTTGTTAACACTCCATTTTTAACAGTTGATCTAAGGGCTTGACAGAGGTTCGGTGGGGGTCCCATTCCCTCAAATCTCATGTGAGTTCCCTTCAATGAGGAAAGCGACAGGGGTGTTGTTAACATTGGGTAGGGTTCATAATCAAAGTCTGTGATTGATCAGAAGTGGATCAACGGCTCCAAACCACTTTGCACAAGAAAAGCTACACCATCAAAGCTCCCGTCCCTAATCACGAAATGTGTTAAAGATCAGAAGCTTTCGACGACTGAAATAAGGTCAGGGGCAGATCTACGGCCTAAATTAATTTCGCTATCCATACTTGTACGGGTAAAACTACAATCTCAAATCATGAAAGGGCGATAAAGGTTGTGAAGATCAACGGTCGCGATGAAGAAGGAGATAAATCTATTGCTTCGGTTCATTTCGCAATGTGAAATAGCACGAACAAATATCAAGGTTCCTCATTGTGAAATATGGTGGGGCCCACTCGAATAAATAGCTGCATGAAAGGTCAGTCTTGATCGATGGTTAAGAACATGTCATTATCTAGAAATTCCCGTGGTGTTCAAAGGAGAAAGGTTGGCGGCAGGATGAATGGGACGTTGATGGTGGACATAAAACATTCCTTTGATCAGACGGCAAAGAAGACTCCCAAGGTATAGGTTTCCCATCCAGTGTGGAGATGACAACGGAGGAGGTGTTCACATGTGCAATCTACCCCATTGTAGATTGGTTGATTCCTCTGACACCATTCGGGATATGTCTAAGGTGGAAGTCTTGTCCAGTGGCACTATTTTCCCAGGTTCACAAGTGTGGCACATGGTTCACTTCAAGGGGGACCATCCATGCGGTAGAATTATGTTCCCTGAATATAGGTGTATTTTGTGTGAGTCGGCCTACAGGAGTAAGAAAATTAGCCGATGAAATTGCTACTCACACGGGGCAAAGCCAACACAACACGGGAGGCCATTCCATTTTCAACTTCAATTGCACCAGATGGCATACACGAAATCTTTCCTACAGCTGATGGTGAAGTGCTACGATCGATGAAATGAAGTGCCTATATCCCCATCAAGTAGAAGATCACTTTTCTCATGCCTTCACACATATTGATACCAGATACACTTGATGACAGAGTGTGTAGGAATGTTGACTAGCCTTTGTGAAGATCACTCTCGATGCCTTATAAATACTGCTTTTAGTTCAATGGGAGTGAACTAACATATCTCCAGAACTTGAGTTTTAATTCTCCATGAATCTAAAAAGGCCCGAATATTTTGACGAGAATATCTCGTTTGAGAAGCTTGTCCATCTGGGGGTGATGATGGTTGGTGGGAGGCTTCAACACTCGCCCGTCACCTTGGTATTGCATGCCAAGAATGACACCATCCATCGAGGTCCAGACATGATACCCACACCCCCAACGATGAGGGTCCTGGACACTTACTCCCTGTAAGTGTTTCTCTAGGAACCCCTGATAGCATCGTTCCTACCAAAGCCTCCACAGAAGGAGATAGTCATTGACTATTCCTTGTATAATCATTTGTTCAGATGGGAGTGTCAAGGGTTTAAATCCCTAACAGCTCTATTTGTGAAGTCCACTTTCTGAGGGTGGTGGGGCTGGTGTAGATATGCTACACCCTAGTGCCTGTCGGAGAGCTCACCTCATTGGAGGTGAGAAGTACAAGAATGACATGCCACCCCATAGGTTCATCTCAACCAAAAGTGATGTGGCACACTTCTTCCAGAGCCCACAGATAACAATGTTACCAGGCGAGGAAGGAGGTGGAGCATTTGATTGGCCTGGGGAAGGTGTCCAACCCCTTTGCTAGCATGTGACCATGAGGAAAGCTGCATTTGAACACGGTGGAAACACACATTTTGGGCAGAGAGGGAGGCGTCATACTCATCATCTATCATGATGGTCAAACACGTCAAGCTGTTAATCGGTCCAAATGTGGCCACTAGCACCATGATGTCTGTTTATATTTATAAAATGCGGTGATTGTCCACTCCCTGCATTGTTAACATCTGATGGCGACTTGTAACAGCTTTTAATTTGGTAGTCTCAACAATAGCATTGTATAAAAATGCTCCCGATGGAGGGAGAAAGGAGTTAGTGAATTCAATTGGGAAACATTCCTAGGCTGAGGTTCCCCATTTGTAAAATTTGATACCTGTGTATGAATAAATTGTAGAGGAAGAACTATTTCTCATGGTAGAGATTCATGTGTCATTGCTTTTCCCAATATGCATCTTCCTTTACGTGTAAATGTGTTTCCTTTTTCCATTCCAGTTTGTTGATTTCTTTCATGTCTGCAACTTAGTGTATAACAGTTAGGAATTCATACTCTTTATACTCCTACTGTTGTTCTAGGAATTTATAAATGGTTCTTCTAAAGTTGCATGGAATTCATCTTGCTGGTGCTCCATGCAATGGGTTGTCCCTTCTTGTCCTCTAATCGCCCGCTAAATATCTCCTAATTGGGAGATCAGCGGCTATCTTGCCTCTATTTGCAACCCCACGTCATTATTTTCTTTTGTAATCTTTTCTTACGCAGCTTTCAACTCCATTTCCCATGGTCACTTGCCTAAAATTATCCCACCATGCACAATTCCTCAACATACTTTGCCCCATTCAGGATCCTAGCACCCTGATTATGCTAATTGAAAAACCTATGCGGAGTAGACTCTGGTGACACACGATATTGAAAATATTATGTGGAGTAGACTCCGGTGACAAATGAGAGATCCCTCTCTGACTGCGCAGGGCTGGAGGCATAGTCTAAAGCGGTTCTGTTGTTGCTCGGGAGCGGCTTCCTCTCGCTTGACCTTGGGGGCTCAAATCCCGGTGCCAGCACATCATATTATTCTTTATCTATCGTCACTTGTTCTTTGGAACAATTCTCATCCTTCTTTTCTTGTACGTGATTATGTACGTGATCGTTTCTACAAGTCAAATGCATTAGTTGTATGGTTATAAACATTTCATAAGGCATATTCATAATGGAAAATTCTTATGCAAAAATATATGATCATGCAACTATTTTAGCGAATACAACATTCATCCATATCTCACAGAAACTTTTCTAGATGCCTTCCATCTCTACCAGGACAACACTGAGATTGTGCAGTAGTCCAATATGTCAGCAAAGAGGTTTCATTCTAGATAAGTAGCAATGTAGATTTGTATAGCACCATGAGATACTTACCCATCACATGCATATTAGTAGTATATTGTCATTAATGAAAACATTCTATCGTGCATAGTACATCAACTGAATAGAAACAAATGCATAACACAACAATACCATGAAATGACAATTGAATACTTATCTTCATTTGTTTCATGGGTAGACTCCTTCTTGAGCCTTTAGCTTTATCATCTTCTTCATTCATAATACCATCCTTTCTTATCCAAATGTTAAGATGGATAAGAGGTTCTTCAATATTTGAGTCCTTTGTATTCCTCATCACTTGAGGGATCTTCTTTGGATTGCGAGAGATTTATCTTCAATTGCTCCCATCTTCTCTTCTCTTATTATGAGTCAAGATTCTTCTTCTTCCCAGAGTCTACTAAAAGTAATCACTTCCTTTTGGCACAAATTCCTCGCATGAATGAATCCCATGATCCTGGGATGTCATTCAAGGTGGCTATCACTACTTCTGCATTCTCCACTTCTTCTTCTACTGCTACAAGTTGTTCTTTGATTTGAGAGACCCGTGTAAAGTATGACTGTATGATCTCTACATTCTATATCTTCACATTCTTCAACTGGTTTCTTAAGGTCATGTTCCAAGCTTGGTTAAGGAATCAAACATCTCTTTCGATGTATTTAGGGAAGACACTTGTTGTACAAGGTGATCCATGATTGAATCAACAATGATCTTCTTGGCCTAGACCAAGTTCTTCTTGTGTTAGTATTTTAGCCTCATCTCCCTCTGGATCTAGAACCTCTCTACTTATGTGGGTGTCAAGTTCATTTCCTTTAAGGACTAGTGAGATCCTATACTTCCATGCTTGGAAGTTGTCAAATTAACCAATATTATCATCAAGCTGATGTGATAGATCACTTTGAAATGAGAACCTCAAATGAAAATAGCAAAAGATTAGATCTTACCGATTTGAGGTGTCTGTCCTGGTTCTGGAGCTGGCTGATCTAGGGTTTGTCAGAGAAACCCTAATTTTCAAAACTTGGAATTTTTCAGATCTGATTGGATAGAGAGATAGAAATATTCAAGGTGAGCTGTCCAATGCACTCCTTTTCTTAAAATAGTGGAGGGAAGCTCCTGAAACAGGAAGCCCTAGTCTTCCAATTTCTTCTACAGAAATTCCTGATACTGTTTCTGCAATATCTCCAAAATTATTGCTCCCCTATGTCTAAATATTATCATTGAGGTATCCTTGCCTGTCCCTATTCCAACACATAGGTTTCATCAGAATTTGTTTCACCAATTGGGACTTATGATCGTTTTCCCAAGGTGAACTGTTTCAGGACTGTTTAGCAAATAGAAGTTGTACGGACTACCACGTGTCACTATCTCATCTTCAAGGTATGAAAATTATACAGCAAAAAGTATAGTTTGTGCCTTTTCTGGAACAGCTTTAGAAATTTCATTTGAACCTTTGTAGCATGACATATAGTAATCCTTCCCAGGTGTCCTCTTTAGGGATGAATCTTGGAAGAGGCTAGAACCCTCACTTAGAGGGATCATATCTCCTAGAATATAGCGAATCTGAGGCAGAAATTTGGATACATTGTAAATAAGGATGTTATATTTATCCTGTGAAAGGTTCAACTCTTTATATTTCTCCAATCCCAAGATATAGTGAATGTACCAAAACTTATCAGTTTTATTATTTTAGGGTTTTTCCAGCCTGGGGTCAAACTAGGGTTTGACTTTCCCAGAGTTATACCCAACCAAAAATATCGATCCAAGTCTCTAAACTTAAATTTTGATGATTAGAGAAATGCTATGTTGGGATCACTCAAAAATTCCTCTTTTATAACAACAATATTTAAGGTGAGTTGTCCAATGCACTCCTTTTCTGAAAATAGTGGAGGGAAGATCCCGGAATAGGAAGCCCTAGTTTTCCAATTTCTTCTGCAGAAATTCCTGATACTGTTTCTAGTATATATCCAAAATTACAACTCTTATATATCTAAAACACTACATGGAGGTATCCTCACCTATCCTTGTTCCAACACCATAGGTTTCATCAGAATTGGTTTCACCGATTGGGACTTATGATCATTTTCCCAAGGTGACCTATTTTAGGACGGTTTAGCATAGGGAAGTTGTATGGACTACCACTTGTCACTGTCTCATCTTCACGGTATGAAAATTTTACCACAGAAATTAAATTCCATGCCCTTTTTGTAACATCTTTATAAATTTCATTTGGACCTTTGTATCGCGCGATATAACAATTCTCCCCAGGTGTCCTATTTAAGGATGAATCCTAGAAGAGGTTGGAACCCTAACTTGGAGGGGTCATATCTCCTATAATATAGCGAATATGTGGTGGAAAGTTTGCCACAATGTAAATAAGGATGTTATATGCGTCTTCTCAAAGTTTTAGATCTTGATCGTTCTCCAATCATAAGATATAGAGAATGTACCAAAACTTATCAGTTTCAGTATTTTAGGGTTTTTCTAGCCTGGGGTCAAACTAGGGTTTGACTTTCCCGGAGTTATACCCAACCAAAAATATTGATCTAGGTCTTTAAACTTCTATTTTGATGAGGAGATAAATCCTATGCTGGGCTCACTCAAAATCTCCTCTTCTGCAAGAATCCCTAATTTCCTACACCAAAAACTGAAAATGTCCGGAATCGAATTCTGCTTTGACAAAAAGATGCGCCCTTCAATAGAGAGTCAGCCTAACATACTTTTGCTGATGAATTGTGGAAAGAGACCCAAAAAGTAAGAAGCCCTCACTTCTACATCTGCATAATGTCTTCTTCTTAGGTTAGCTCTGCTACAATGTTATATTTTTATCATACAAGCTAGCATTATATTAGGATCTTTAGCTGGGAGAATAACAAGCATAGCAATCAAGAACAAGAGACAATAGACACAAATATTTTCCTTGGGGAAACCATAAAGGATAAAACCTCACAACTTCCTCAGAGATAGAATTAGCACCAAAAGAAAACCCCAAAAATAGTAAGATGATCTCCCGAAAGTAGTACTCTCTCTCTCTCTCTTGTCCAACAACTTCTTCTCTCACTCATGTTCCCTAATTAGTGAGTGTGTGTGTGATAAATAGAGAGGCTCACTCTCTATTTATATTATTACGTTCACTTGATGTCCACTTCAACATGTCAGCCCCACTTAACAATTACTTACTAGGGCCGACATCTCTAGGAGAGTCTAATAACCCTAGTGCCCCACAACTGTGGGGAATTTTCCCTCAGATCAACAAGGAGGGTTAACCTTAACACAATTGTGGGGACTATTTCCTTGACATACAATGGAGGTTTAATCTCAATGACTTTACATGACTTGTTTACATTATTAAATCTCCTGATCGAAACATCAGGGCATGACATGACTCAACTACATTATAAATACTTCCTGGAATAAACATTGGGGTACAATACATAAGATATACATGCGAATACATTCCAAAGTTACAAATACGTCAACATTTTCCTTCCAAGACTACCAACAAGAGACTCCTTTACCAAGCACGTCCTTTGTTTTCCCTCCATATAGGGATGTTGGTCCTCCTCTCATAGCTACATTAAGACTTTGTGGACTGACTATCATATTACTTGTTTTGTTATTCTCCAGTCCACTTATCCCATGTACACCAACTTCTTCAGATCTTGATCCTTCAACCTCATGTTGATCCCTCTCCTTCTTCGCTTAATGTGTCTTCTCCCTTTTTTCCCTCTTCACCTGTTGAAATTTGTACTAGTAGTCATGTTGATAAGAAGAAGAAAAACAAACCAAAAACCAATTCTCAACCGATTACTCCTCCTAGTGATGAGAGTGTTGATATGCACACCCAAAGACTGTGTAAGCCCAAATTCACCTGTAGGATTTTTAAGGGTGATCAACTTCCGAAATAGTGTCATAGTATGGACCTGGTTTTACAAGAGTGTTATAAGGTTTCCTGAAAACCAATTTCATCAGCATCTAAACATCATACTGATGACCCCCCCTCCACCAATGACTCTATGGTTAAGAATCGAAAGCGTCAAGTCAAAACTCTTTGCTTTCATTGTAAGGAGATGAACTTTACTTACCTTTGTCCTCTCATGGATGAAGCTTCTAAGTTTTTGGAAGATATTATTTTTCCTCAACAACCACTTCCAATAGGTTATCATAAGTTGTATCTTGAACCCCCACTGGTTAACCAAGTGGTCGATTCAGTTTCGCCTGTAGTCAATCCCACTCTTCCTTCCAAGAGTGAATTCCAAGTGGTCATTTCAGATTCATTTGTGGTTGATCCCACTCTTCCTTTGGAGAGTGAAACGAAAGTGGTTGAGTCAGCATCATCTCCACCTGATTCCACTCTTTCATCAGAGAGTGTTAAGACTGAAGTAGTCACTTTGACCAATTCTTTGTCTTGTTCTTCTCTTCTAGTAGAGAATGAACTTAAACCTGCTAAAGTTTTTATGCTTCGTTCCGATTGTTCTCAACAAGAGGAAATTTTGTCTGTTTCAACAGAACCCTTGCCAAGTACTGAGGTTATTTCATCTGACTAGAGTGACCTAATAGAGACTCGTCTTCATTCGAATTTTCCTTTTCAAATTGGTGTGAGTGTTACCACTAGGAGGATTCTTTACACTATTGTTGATGAAGGAGCTTCTATTAGTATTCTATCCTCAACTGATTGGAAAGATTTAGGTTATCCTTAGCTTCTGTATTGATGTTATGGTGGTCTAAGGTCTTTTAGATTTCAATATGCTCCTTGGACATGATTATGTTTATGCCATGAAGAATGTAGTGTCCACACTCTTTAGAGTGATGCATTTTCCCCATGATGGGAATATTTTGACCATTGATAATATTTCCTTTGTTACACCTGACTATCACATTACTCCTAGTCATCATACTTCCCTAAATGTATCGCATCTTCTTGTGATTCCTTCCCCTTCTTCTAGTTAGCTTCTTCCCATCACAGGAGTTAAGCCACTAGATTTTATGTGAGGGGGGGGGGGGAATTACCAACCTCTAGATATCATGTTGGGTAAGATCAGGTTTGAGAACATAGTCCTTATTCTGTGTCAAGCTCGTTAAAAAATGAAACAGGTTTGAGAGCATAGTTCTTATTCTATGTCAATCTCATTAAAAAATGAAACAGATGTCTCAAAGCATATTTCTTATTCTGTGTCAATCTCATTAAAAAATGAAACAGGTTTGTGAGCATAGTTCCCATTCTGTGTCAAGTTCGTTAAAAAATGAAATAGATATCTATGAGCATAGTTATTTTTCTATGTCAAGCTCATTAAAAATTGAAACAAATGTCCTTGAGCATAGCTTACTTTCATTTTTAATCTCATCAAAAAATAAAAGCACTCCTCAAGCATAGTTTACCTTTTGGTTTAAATCTTGCATAAAAATGAAACCATTCTTGAGCATAGTTCATTTTATACTTTAAGCTCATTAAAAAATGAAGTAGGTTTCCTTTAAGAAAATTTTATCTTTTGGTTTCAAGGTTGCATAAAAATGATACCATGTTTCAAGCATAGTTATTTTTTCGTTTTAATCTTGTGTAAAAATTAAACAGGTCATTTTGAGCAAAGTTCTTTTTTTGTGTCAAGCTCATTAAAAATTGAAACAAATTCTTCCATTGTGTCGATTCTTGAACCTTCATTTCACCTGCCTATATAACTTGATCCTATTTCTTCATCTGTTTCTGGTAAACCTTTTCCTGGTAGTAACCATGAATTTATTTGGATGACAAATAGAGTATGCAGACGAAATGAAGCCAGTCTCTTTATGTTGGAGTTATTCTACTTGAAATTTATACTGGGGGAAAGTACCAACTACTGGGAATCATTTTGGGAAAATACCTATCAGCAGGAGTCATTTTGAGCATGCTTTATTTTAGTTTCAATCTCATTAAACCATGAAATGACCCTTTGAGCATAGTACTTATTCTGTGTCAAGCTCTTTAAAAAATAAATCATATACCCTGCACATTACTCCAAGTGATCTTCGAGCTCATTAAAAATAGTAAGATGATGTCGAGATTACTTTTCATTTTTCATGCTCTGGTTAAAACATGAAAAGTGGTTTGAGCTTAGTTTATTACTTTTTCGTGCTTTATATTCAAACATGAAAAAGGTTAATGGAGTCTTCCTTAATGTCTTTTTGGACTCTTAAAATGTGAAAATATTTCCGAGTGAACTTGTCTTCTTCATGCTCATGAAAGGACCTGAAGAGTTATCTTCCTTGTGATAGTTTACCCCTTTTTCAGACAAGGGGGCACTATTTACGAAAAAGGTACACTCCAGCCAATCATGAATGGAAGAGTTATCTTAGGGATTATTTTATACTTTTTTCGGGCCCTAGGGACTAAATCATATGAAAAAGGACTTTATGGAGTCTTCTTAGTCATTTCTGACTCTCTAAACATGAAACTATGAATGAATTTGCTATCATCGGACTCAAAAAATCAAACGATGAAGGACCCTTTTTTTGGGAACAAACACCTCTTTTCTTAGGTTTGTCAAATATATGAGAATGTATTTATCTTAAGATAAGCTACAATAACTATTTGTTACCCTCTTTGAGCTCATAAAAATGAAAAGGGGCACTCATCAATCACGATGGGGAAATTAAGGGAAGGGAAATACATTTCATTTGCAATAATGGCAGTTGTTAGTCGCCTTTGAACATGGCACTTGTATGCATTTCATTTAGTCAATTGGGTATTCATCATGTCTCTAATTCGATCCACTTTCATGATTCATGCCACTCCTTTGAGTCTTTCAAAGAATTCATTTTTCATTTTCACATTATGTCGCCCCTCATCAAGTCAATGTTGCCAAGTATTTGGTCGTGCCTCCTTATGTTCAAAAGGGAAAATTTCTTGAGAGTTTACCTCTGCAATGAAAACAATTTTTTGTGTCAGTTTCTTTTGAGTCAGTCCTATGGTTACATCATACTTAAAATTCCATAACTTTTTTTTGAGTTTTGTTTCGTCTATGTGGAATTAATCATGGCCCTCCTACGATGAGACTATTCTTGTCTAATTCATCTCATCATCCAAGAATTAGTATTAGAAACAAAAATTTAGTACCTTGAGGTTTGTATGCATCAATGACAGATTATCTCTCTCTCTACATAGGTTCACATCATTGACCTTTAATCGATAGATGCAACTGAGTGTTCGACATAAAATCATCTATTCACACTTAGGAGATTGTACTAGGGTACCTTGGGTATCATTGACATCAATGGTGATGTCCCTCGCACTTGTTAATGGTTCACATCATTGGTTGGTAATCAAGTAGTCTCTACCATGTTTAACATCAAATCATTGTAATCACATGGATTGAATCATACTTTGTGGAAGACGAGACGAAGACCCTGGGTATCTATTAAAAGAACTCATAGATTTCTCCCCAGGTTGCGATGGAGTATATTGTATGAAATCTTAGCATGGATTCACATTTGTATGTTCATGATTGTGCTCAAATTTGCATCTATATGACATAGATATACATTGTATGTCAGGTAGCTATGTGCAAATTTTAGTCTTCTTCACATGGATCTACAATGTATTTTAGTATCCATGACATTTTGTAACTCACATGGAGCTGTGTTGTATTGGTCGATAGTCATGTTGTGATTCATTTGGGACATGTATCTAAAGGTACTGTAGAAAGTTTGTGATGTTTGAGAAGTTCCAACCATTGGACCTTTGCCTCAAGACTACACCTTCTTCTATCAAAGTATTATACCTATCATTTCTCTCTAGACATCATACTTTGGGGGGCATTCTGTTACACTGAAATATCATCACCATCATGTTATGAGATAGGTATAACCTTGTCAACTCCAATCCCTCAAAGTTTTCCCTAGATAAATGAAGGAAGAATTTATTTCCGTACAATTTTCCCTTGTTTTGAGCTGGCAAAGTTCCTCTACCCTTGACAAAAAGTGTTACCCAAGTCAGCAATGCTCCTGATACATGAGTAAAGAGTGGTGCCACTACCTCTAGCCTTACTGCAAGAATCCTTACCCCCTTAACACCACCTGTGTGATCCATTAAAGGAGCGGTACTTGAGTTTTCAAGAAAAAAAGAGAAGTATCGAGAGGCTTATCAAAGCTTTCCTTCATGGATCCTCATCCCTATGGTTTAGGAACCACCTAGAGCTCAAGATCCTCCCTTTTTGGATCTTATCTCCACCTCACCCATGAGATACTCAACAATACCTATCCTCCCATGCCTTTAAATATTGGCTCATCCCCCATGGGTTAAAGGGGGGAAGAATTGTGTTGCATACCAAAACTCTGTCAAAATAATTCTTGAGCTATTGGAGGCAAGGTGAATTTAGAGGCAAGGATCCATTGGAAGGAACTCTCAACACCAAGGCATAAAGGTTGTAGTCTCTCCAATCATTTATAATAAAAGATGTCTTTTCTTTCCCATATCTACTGTGGGATTTTTATGTATTTCTTGATTCCTTGGTCACAAGAATAGATCTAGTTGATTATATTGTATGCTATCATATTTCTCTTGTTGTTTTCCAACTTTTACAGGTTCTTCTATGAGGATAGCAACGACAACATTTGAGAGAAGTATTAGTGCATTTCATTCATGTGATTAACAAGATCTAGGGGAAGTTTAACATTTGGTGTTTTTGTTTTTTTCTACATATGAACCATTCAGACTAGGGAACGGACTCCTATCCACATGAGGTGCATAATTTTCTAACTAATAGTACTATCTCTTCTTTGATTGTTCC
This sequence comes from Pseudotsuga menziesii, assembly GCA_001517045.1. NCBI lineage: Eukaryota > Viridiplantae > Streptophyta > Pinopsida > Pinales > Pinaceae > Pseudotsuga > Pseudotsuga menziesii. Next base: position 28,533 of record LPNX010589238.1, on the reverse strand, counting down.
CTTTTGTCTTTCTACATTTATATAGTATTTTATAGTATCCTTTTTTCTAGTGGCACATTATCCATTTTGGAAATTATCCCTATACAATGATGATAAAGATATATGGAACTGACATGATGATATAAATTGAGAGAGAGAGAGAGGATTAATTTCCTTGGTCATGTTGATCCTCTAGGTAAAAGGAGTTGTCTCCCCACCTTTATGGTACACCTTGGTCTTGTGGGTATGGGGGTTTCTATACCACCATGTTGTGACCCTTAGTTGAATTATGGTAATTTTGGTACTAGAACCCTTATTGTTTTTGGTACAATCACCTCATTGATATGATCACCTAACCTTATTGTTTTTATTGTTGTTATTTATGTGACCATTTTTTACGTTTGGTACCCTATACTAAGTCAACCTAATTTTATTTTGTTAGTAACCATCCTAAAAGTTGGGTTTGAATAAAGACCCTTAGAAGTCCTTTAAATTTATAAAAACAAGTATTATCCTTCATTATGGATCCATCCAAGAAGATACATCTCATCTTTGATCTTTCTATTTGGCATCAAGTAGTATGCTACTAGGGTTTCCCTACTTCATCCCTAGGTTACCAGATCTGATTTTAAGGGTTGCTTTGTACTCCCTTCTCTACCAAATTGTGAGTTCTGCTGAGATGTGACCTTATGCATATGAGCTTTGGACTGTGTGGTGTCTCTCTTGCTGAGTCATGATATTATGTATCTAACCCATGAAATTTGTGGTGTCTCTCTCGCTGCCATGTTGAGCCGTGAATTTATGAAGCTAACCCGTGACTATATTATGTTGATCCAAGACCATTTAGATGATGAAAATATAGGCCATGTTCATCTCTGTGGGCTACTCTTGGACTATTAGCTTTGGTGCCATCCCTCTAGGGATGCTAAACCTTATCTGTGATTGTGTAAGGTATATCCTAATGGATTGTGACTATGTATGATCTCTCCTAGTTGGGACATGGACTGTGATGACCTCCCTCATCCTTAAAGTGGACTATGGTAACCTCTCATGGCTAGGTCATGGCTAGTTTTACCTTACCTTTCTGGAAATGACTTGTTTGGTGTTAATTATGATAGATGATCCTAGATCAATCAATGTTAGTAAACTATTGCAATATTGGGCTTTGGATTTACATAGAGATATAAAATATAGAGTATAATATTAGCTAAAGGAAATTTAGCAAAAAAAAAAAAATTAAGCATTGTTCCTTTGATCAAAGACAATTCTAAATAACAAATTTAAGCATTGTCCCTATAATGGTTTCTTGTGATGACATTCACATCTCTCTAACTAACCAACCAAAGATGTTGCTTGATATGTAACACATTTACCAAAGATATCTCCAATACTTAGTAGCTGAATAGTAACTTCCAAAGTGTTATCAACCTAAATGGAAGTTCTCTATCCAAGTACTATCATTCATTATATTGGTACATGAAAGTTCAAATAAGGATTGAAGTGGCCAAAACACTATATATGTGCATGACCATTATTGCATGATATTCAGACCAGATTGACATATTTTTATTCTGATTCTAGGCTTGAACATGCTCATTTTTTCATTGCAACCAGTATTTGCATTGCAACCTGCATGTACATTGAACACACAATTTTCCTTTGAGTAGCAAGATTATCGTACATGCATTGCTTATATATATACTTGCTTGTACCTTGATTCAACATTGAAAAATATAAAACATGATTAGATGATATTAGTTGGGTCTTAATCCATAACTATCCCAACTGTCTCAACCATCCTAACTTTCGAAACCTCTCTATTTTCCAATGTATAAATAGAGTCCTTGAGATGGGGCTAATCCATCAATTTTGGTAGAGAAAAGTTATGTTGGTGGTATTCCCTCAAGGTCTTGGAGAAGCAAAAATTAGATTCCATGGTTGCAGAGGAGTCCTTGTGTCATAAGCTGGGTTGTATTCGTACCTATTCACTATTTGTCAATAAAGAGAATTCTTCTTCCATTATTTGTAATGTGCTTGTCTCATGTATATTTGTTAATGAATGATTTCAGTTGTGATATTAGTATGCATTTCATCTAACCTATGATATATATATATATATATATATATATGAGATATTTCTTGAATAATTGGCTCTTTGTAGGTGAAGAGAAGAAGCCCTAGAATATTTGGAGAAGATTGAAGCAGGACAAGACAAAGCTTGGACCAACCGTCATAAACCAGGTAATCCAAACTCTCTTCCTACTCCTATTTCATTCTCTGTAAAATTTCATTGTATGCTAGTGTCTTCGTAAGTTGGTAACCCTAGACCCTAGGTTACAAGGGTGTATTGTCCTCTACAACAAAACTTGCAACTCCAGTGGGGATTCCAGCTTGTTGTGGGTCCATCTTGTAGGTCCCTTTACCAGTATTTGTTCTGATTCTGATTCTATGTTTGATTATTTTATCTTGTATTTTGATTTACAGTGTATTATGCGTAGAATCCTCTGCTAGTTATTTTTCTTTTCAATTTTTTTTAGAAGTACACATAGGTTGCTTTGTTGACAGTCATGTGTGTGACCTTGTATATGTGATTTGTTGTCTAAGATAGTCGTGTGTTGTATGCAAGTTTCCTACATACACAGTTGCGTGTGTCCTGTAGCAGCCTATAAGTTGGATAAGGTTTGATTTTCCTTGTCTCTTTGGCTTTTAGTTGTTTGGGAGATTTATGTTAATGGCATGACTCAGTGAGTCTAAAGTTTGTGTGTCAAATCATTTTCTTGGTCATCAAGCCTTTGAGCTTTTCGTTTGAAATTATTTCATTTGTGAAGTGTAGGTGGTCCTCCTACTTGGTCTATAGGTTGAATGTCTATGCCTAGGTCTGTAATCAGAACTGTAGATGATTTATACTCTATGTTGCATCTTGTAGTATCAGTTTGGCACTTTTTTCTTTTGTGAATCTAGCAAAATTTCAAAGTGGTTAGTTTCTCCAAGTTAGGGTTTGTTCCAGTCTTCTTCCTCTTGGTTTAAGTAGGTCACTTTGGGATCCTTTTGCCTCATTTTCACTATATATATTCTTAGAATAGTCAAATTGCTCAAGTTGCATTTATTTGCATTATATTTTTTTGAAGTTATTTGAAAGGAAAAGACAACAATATTTTGCCTTAGGTTGCATATAGTATTTCTTTTCGTTATTTTTCAATAAAATTTCAAAAAATTCACAAAAAATCTTGTATTTTCTCATACTTAGCTTTAAGTTCATTAACTTGCATTTATTAAAAAAAAACAAATTTGGTTTAAGTAGTCACAATCTACTTTGAAATTTTCTTTATGCATCATTTTGATTTTTCTTATCAAGTCTATAACATCAGACTAGTTTCACGCCATCTACCTTTTGACTAAAAACAACCTACTAAAAAGAACGACATCATTTAAAAAATTATTAGTAAGTTTTTCTTTTTAGGCTCTTTCACCTACTAGATTAGGCTAGACTTATGGGATAGGGAGTTTAACTCTCCACAAGTGCTAAATTGAAATTGTAGTTGGCCAATCACTAGGTAAACACTTTTCTAAGTTGGTTTTATCTGGGAAGATCCTCTTAAACGGGAGTTAAGAACAGGGCCGTGTGGAGGCTTGGACTGAGGAGATAACCCTCTGATTCCTTGTCAAAGAGTAGACCAGGATTTTTGCGCATATGCGGACTTCTGTCAATACCACCTCTTGGGCCGCGTGTGGTGTCGATGTTGAAAAGGTTTCAGACTTTACTACCTTTCCCATGCATATGAATCAGACTTGCGACTGTCCCCCCAGACTGTCAGTATAGTTAAGGTATCCTTTAGTCTATTTGACATCTAGGGTTCATACACAGGTACACCGGAAGGCTATTTCTGGTTGACCTTGGACAGGATCATAAGGTAACCCCATTAGAAGGCATGAGAGGGTGGTTGGGTGATTCCTCTGCTTTTGCCTAAGAACATATATAGAGACTCCAAGTAATTTTCTCTCATATTTCTTATGGAAAGAATATCTTACACCCTATGTGTCTGCTTTGGATTTAGGAAATTTTTTAGTGAGTGTTGTGTGGTTGGTTTATATTTAGTCTGCCTTAGGCTACGTGAAGAGTCAATTTTTTAATTGTGGAGGACCAAACTCTCAGAAGGTCAAGAATGTTGTGAAACCTTCCTCCAACTACTACAATGGATCCTCCACTACCCCCTCAAAGGCAGGCATTAGATACAGATGGTTATTTTGAATCAGTAGGAATCATTGAAGTTCCAGGTGAACCAGAACTTAGGACAAACTAGGTTGATACAACCGTAGTAGATAAATAAGACTTGTAGGATGATGAGTTTGCAAGAAACTTTAATTCACCTCTTACTGACTTAAACGATCATGTGATTGTCTAAGTTTTTCCATTTGACTCACCTATAATTGGTGTTCCCATGAACAGCATTATGGAAAACTCTACAGAGGGTATGTCTACCCCCACCTCAGCCTTACTAGATGGAGGATTTCCACTTCCCCCTATATATTCTCCTAGACCAAGTACACCTATTACTCCTTTGTCACCTAGTAGTCGAGTGGTCCAGCCTCTGACTTCCTCAAATGTAGTAGGCACTTTTGATGGGGTTTTCACTTAGATTCCTAGTGCTCCTTTTGTTTCACCCTATTTTGCACACACTTCTCAAAGTGGTCTTGTTGGATCCTCTTCATTTGTTCATGGATTTCCATGGAATGGGAGGAACATTCCCCCATCCGATCCTTATGTACGTCCTACAACTGCATATGTGGGGATGCAGTTTAGAAATACCACCACCTATGGTCAAGTTTTCCAAACTCTTGTTTCAGATCCATTCACAAGATCTCATTTCTTGCTTTTTAGTGGAGTGATACTCACACTAGTATTTCAGACTCTAGTTTCATCTGGAGGATCTCAAACTAACTATACTGCACCACACATAAATAATTCATTATCTTATGGGTGGAATCCATTTCAAATTATTCCAACTACTTCACAACCATTAGCTGGGGGAAACCCTAGCTTCACATTTGGGAACTAGGGGGCAAGTCCTTCTACATCCAAGACTCGTACTTTTCAGGATCCGGCTAGGCCCAAACTTTCGTTTCTAGAAACTTTGAACTTGCTAGACTTAAACAAGTTGATGAATGACACAGTGAAACATAATTCTATGTGGCCACCTATTCCAACTAAGCTACCTTTGGACATTCCCAAGTTCGAGGGAAAAACTAGAGAATATCCAGGAGCTCATGTCACCACATTCCATTTATGATGCTCTTCCAACTCACTGAACAATGACATCGTTCGGTTGATATTGTTCCAAAGGACATTAACTGGTTTTCCAGCAAAGTGGTATATCGAATTTCCCTCTGCTTCATTTTATAGTTTTTGGGACTTAGCAGAGGTTTTCTTGAACCACTTCCAACTTCCTGTCCAATATGATGCTGGCACAGATCTCTTGGCTACTTTTAGGAAACATAAAGCCACTCACATTTTGGATCATATCCAAGAGTGGAAAAGAAGGAAGAGGATTATAAATGGTACCCCCCCCCTGAGTTTCTATTAGATTGGTTCCTTAAGTCTTTGTTGCGTTATATATCTAAGGATGTATCCACTCCGGGTGTGACAACTGAAGAAGAGGCCATCCTCAGGGCCCAGCAATTGGATTTGATATATGTCCAATCTAGGATATTATACGAAATTATACTTGAGGCACCGAGGTCTTTCCATAGTGTTGAGAAACCCAATCCTGGACCCCATGTCGATGGTATGTTTGGTTCAGTTCAATCTCCCACCATAGAGTCATTGGATAAACAATTCCATGAGTTTTATGTCAAGAAGTCTACGGCAGAGGCAGCGAACACTGCCCCCTCACCCAAAAATGAATTTTTTTTTGCACAATCCTCTTAGAATATTAATCCGCAACCCAGTGGGAATAAGAAGAAGGGGAAAAAAGGTGATGGAAACCAAAACAAGCTAGATCCCGCAAATGGTGCTGATGGGGGAAAAAAAGAAAAGAAGAAAGTGAAGTTTCCTTGCAAGTTGTGGTAGGAAGATAACCTAACTCATCAATTCCCTCTCATTGATCAAGCTCAAAAGCCACTTAAGAATCAACAGTTGGATTTCCTAAAGGATCCATTTCCCTAAGGACATAATCCAGCTTCAGTTTCTTATGTAGTTGGGGGCACTGCTAGTACCCTGACCAAAATTATATCAACATGGTTCTCAAATCTTGCTCCAGACTATAAATAAGAACTATGACATAGATACTCTAGAAAAAGGTAAGTCTATAGGTGAAACTTATAACCCTCTCACTATCGATAAGCCTGGTCAGTTAATGCCCAAGATACCGAAAGGTATCTTCAAGAAAAAATTGCACAATCCTAATGCTAGGGATGCATCCAACTACTCTATAGTTGAATATTTGGCCCAAAATCCATGTGCAATGTTAGCATTGGAGGTGTTACAGAGTTGTCCTACCTAGCAAGATTCACTCTTATCAGCCTTAGGTAGTATGGATTCATTGAGCCTTATGGCAAAATTTAATTTGTCATATGTTAAGATTTTCCTGCCATATCATGTGGCCTTGTCAATAGATGTCATCCATGGTGGAAAGACCATTGGAAGGACAGTTGTTGATGAAGGTGCCTCCACATGTTTCATGTCCTTATCTTGCTGGAAGTCCCTTGGATCTCAGGAGCTAGTTCCATCAAACACCTTGCTTACTGCTTTAAATGGGATCTCATTCTGTCTGCATGGTGTCCTACCTACTTTCGATATTAAGTTGGCAGGGAAGGAAGTGTCTGTTGAAGTGAAGGTGATTGATGCCCCATTGGACTATAACTTTAATCTAGGGAGAAGGTGTACTTATGCTATGTGTGCAATTTTCTTGGCCATTATTCACATAGTAGTATTTCCACATGAAGGGAATTTGGTCAATGTTGACAAACTCAATTTCACTCAGATGACCCATATGGAAACTAATGAGTCCACCATACCATTGGTTGATCAAGTAAAACTAGCTAATGAGAGCTTAGGATTTGGTATGTATTCATCGTTAATGGGAAATTTTGATATCCCAGCCCCTGTAAACTATCCAGGTTCTACTTCTATTGGAAACTATGTCGAATCGGTTGTTGATAGAATACATCCTTGGTTTCTTCCTTCCTATAATGAACCTGAAGTGCCCTTATCGGTGGTGGATGTGACTTCTCAAGCTATCATTAACACCACTCCTGATCCTATTCTGACTCTTTTTTTCAGTCTTCGAAGAGTCAGAAGAATATTATCTGCCTGCTTGGGCATAGAACTATTTATATTCCATTGACTACTTATACATGGTTTTTCCTTCAATTGGAACCATTTTGGAAGCCATGAGTAGGAAAGATAAGATCTACGAATATATTCACCATAGATCCTACTCTCTTTCATAACTAAGTAGAATCGAGCACCAGGAGTTCGATATGAGACTGGCAGAAGAGGTTTGTTCTACCAATATATTTTCAAAATCTGATGTCATTGAAACTATGCATATCGATGAAAACTCTCTTTTAGAAGAAGTTTCCATATATGCTGCTCTGTTAAATGAATTTCATGATGCATGTACCTGCTCATCCTTACTAGGCATAGACCCATATATCGTTGAACATGGAATCTGAACCTATCTTGATTCTAAACCTGTTCAACGAAGACAGAAAAAATACTATGCTTAGGCTTAGTACTTTTTCATTTGTTTTATTGTATATAATTTTATGTACAATGGTATGCTGGTTTGTTTCCTTATAATGTTTGTTGGTTGTTACAGATGTCTTCCAAGATTTTCATATTAAAGTTCATTAATTAGTCCATATGCGAACTATATCTAAGATGAACATTTAACATACATTTTATAAAAATACATAACAGATACATTTTGAACACATGTAAATAAAGCAGTGATATGTGTGTGTGTGTGTGTGTAAAAATCTATCCATAAGATAGGTCGAGTTTTGATCCTCAAATCCAGTCATAACTTTGTAAATATAGAAAAATATACAAAATTTTGATCGCAATCCATAAAATGCCCCTACATATAGTATTGACCACCCTGGTCACCCTGATCACCTTGATCATTAGCATCACCATCCTCTTCAGGTTCTTCAACTACAGCAGCCTCCGTGGATTCTATATAGAGTAGTACTACCCTCACTACACTTCGCATAAGGCGTATACATGTGGGTGGAATTCTAATTAGTCCATATGCGAACTATATATAAGATGAACATTTAACATACATTTTATAAAAAGACATAACAGATACATTTTGAACACATGTAAATAAAGTAGCAATATGTGTGTGTGTGTGTGTGTAAAAATATATCCATAAGCTAGGTCGAGTTTTGATCCTCAGATCTAGTCATAACTTTGTAAATATACAAAAATATACAAAATTTTGATCGCAATCCATAAAATGCCCCTACATATAGTATTGACCACCCTGGTCACCCTGATCACCTTGATCATCAGCATCACCAGCCTCTTCAGGCTCTTCAACTACAGCAGCCTCTGTGGATTCTATATAGAGTAGTACTGCCCTCACTACAATTCGCATAAGGCGTATCCATGTGGGTGGAATTCCTACAATAAATTCCTGCATGAATGGAGGTATATGCTCAATCCATATGGTCGGGAATCCTTGTGTAAGATTTTCTAGCTTCCCCTCGAGAAACCTCATCAAACCTTGGTCTTCACCTACCATTGGTCGCACGTACATCCTGGGATGCCCATTAGGGAAGACAGGCCCAAAATTTGCATTTTAAACATTAAAATGGATAAAAAAACCCGTATACATATGTATATATATTTATGATAAAAATTCATAAAATAATTTAGAAATATTTAAAAATTAAAATACCCGACACTCCCCAGACTCCTCCTGGAGGGAGGACAAGATCAGTACCACCTCAAAAGTCCAAACTAGTATATGGAAATTGTTCTAGTGCTAGGAACTGCCACTCCCACCATAATTAGAAATCATCATCATAGACACTCTAAACTGAGCCACCACCACCCGAGCGAAGGAAAATATCTCCCCACCTGGTCAGTCTAGGATGATGAGGAGAGAATGATGAAAGTGGCACGGCAGGGATGATTGTGGGAACTCTCTCAAAAAATAAGGCCGCTAATACACTTGAAAACCTAAAATTCTTGTGGCAGCCTCTCTTGCAATCAGAGAGTTGTTTCTTCATGATTGGGATTACTCTCGAGTACCAATAAAATATGGTACCCTATAGACACTCTACAGCAACCCTCATCTAGTTCCGAGTAGCAAGATAAAGTGATGAATATCCTACAACCCTCACTATAGTACTTACCAATACATGTAGTGGGAAATTTTTAATATGCACAATAGGGACGCATGATCCCACTTTCTGACATCTCATCATGCAATAGGTTTCCACATAATCCTAGACACTCATGGGGTCACCACCCTACCAGTACCCTCGAGGTTGACAAGAATTCCCTATTGAGACAAACCTGTAATAAAGTATATGTCTTCCAAATCCACCTCCAATATTTAACCTTGAAGGCCAAAATCCCCAAGGTCATGGTCCCAATCACTAATTAAAAACTCGAGCAAGTGGACATTGTCCCACATGGGTGAAGTGCAGAAGAATTTTAACAACCCACTTTGCCATAATGCTTGCATAGTCGGGGAACTACAGAGTGTGTCTCGGTCCATATTCTCACGTTCTTTCTCCCTCCACTCCAACACCATGTTTAAACTTCTCCATTAGACCAATATTTAACATTAGAATCTATGAAAATTATTTAAATTTTGGCCCTATTTTATTTTTTCTATGTCGTGCAGTACATGCGACTGTCTTTTAGATAGGTCGCGTGTGACATGCGGTTTTATTTCGAGAAAGTCACATGTCTAATGCATGTACGTGACTATGTAAGTCGCCTACCCACGTGTACGGTGTGACCCCCTTAAGAGAATCTTACACATCCAAATTTTGCATAAAATTGAAAATTTAAACGGTTGAAATGGAAGAGAATGAAGAGCTAGTTTACCTGGCACTTGCAGAATTCCAAATGATCCACCAGTTTGTCCACAATGAGCAATCTAAGCTAAAGTTAAAATGTTTCCAAATTTGGTTAAAACTTCAAATGGTATGTTTTGATTTCTATTTTGAACTATATATAGGAAAATTTTGAATTTATGGGTTTTTTCCTATAGTTTAAAAGTCAATTTCCTATTTGAACTAGTACCATTCTCTTTTCCTAATGCAACATGTTCAAAGTAGTTCAAAGTTTTTATCCGGTCATATATGATATGTTTTGGTCCTCCATGTGAATTTTTGCATCTATACCTAATATTATTTTGACTCTAGGATTACTTCTTTTACCGCAGACTATGGTGTTTAAGCATTTTTTCCTCTCCTACGTCATTGATATTCCATGGATAGAGCCTTCTCCCCGTGAGTACCCTAGTTTAGAACACTTTTTTGTACTTTCGTACTCATGTTGCATTTGTCATAGGTTTATGGGAGCCTTATTATCTATTTTCACGCCAAATTGAGCCTCATTTTGGTCTCTTTTTACAAGCTATCCCTTTTATAAGGCTCCCCACCCTTATGGAGTTTCTTTAGGCCCAGGTCTAACTCCTCAAAATAGAATTTACTACTGATTAAAATTATCTATTTAGGCTCATTAAGAATATGTGAATGGGCATCCACATTGGTGGTAGGTTATCACTTTTTTAGACCATGTGCAATAATATGAAAAAGGAACACTCTCTTTTCTACGAAATTGAGAAGAGTATTCTCAGGTATAGGTTTATCGCTTTTCTAGACCCGAGGGACTAAATTTACGAAAAAGGAGCACCCTGTATGAGCTTAGTTTTCTCTTTTTCATGCTCTAGACCTAAACATGAAAAATATTTTGAGTGTACTTTATGGCTTTGTCATGCTCATTAAACACTAAAGAACAAAGCATTGAATTTATTTTTGTAAGCCCCATTTGTCGTACTCAAATGTATCTTTTCGAGTGATCTTTCCTTCCTTCACACTCGTAAAAGTTAGGCTATAAGCTTCTTTTGAAGAGGCATTGGGTAGGTGGTAATTTAACATTTTTTGGACCTCCGTGACTAAGTACAAATAGGTGTGTGTTACTTCTTCCAAAGCTAAGATATTTCTTCTATGGTATTTTTTATACTTTTTCGACCTCGGGAGACTAAATTGGACAAAAAAGAGCCCCCTTCTTCGAAGTGTTTAGACTCTCAAAATATGAAAAATACCAGCAAGCATGTACTAGTTTGGGCTCATAAACCATGAATCAGTGAAATTATCACGCATTATTCTCTCCACTCTTCAAGCTTGTCAAAAATGAAGAGAGACTCGAGTTGACTTTTCGGAACTCGTTAAAATTTAACATGAAATATAAGGAATAAGTATTCTCTTTGGGTTATAAACAGTGCCAGCATGTCATCCTTGAACATAGAACTTTCTAAACTTTCCGATACTCATATTTCAGTTTATCCTGTTAGCTCAAATATCACTTCGAGTCTTTACTCCTCCACTTGTCCTCTATGCATGGGGAATCTGTGCATGTATGTTACATGTCAGATAAGTCTAGTTGTTCTATCTGTAAGTTAAAATTTTCCTTGGGTCATCTTTGTGTCATTCTCATTATTCAAGTATTTATCCCTTCCTCTGAGTATTACCCTGATCCCATCATTATCTTATCTGAGTATTACTTGTGTCAACCTTCATGTATCCAGTTCCTAGTAACTCTTATGATCCATTGGAGGATCTATTGCCTTCCTCATCACAATATGGTTCCATCATCAGTGCTTCCTGAATACAAAAACCTAGAGTTTTGATGATGGTACCTTAGGATTCACTATCATTATTTGTGAACTCCTTTGCTTTAGTTGTCAGTTTCACCTATTGATCGACAATATGTTGAGTCCTTTGCATGTTCGACTTCAGTACACCTATTCACATGGTCGGGATTGTACTGGTTCCTTTGGATTTTGATGAATCCCTTAGGTTCACATCTATAACCTAAGTTGCGCAAGACTATGTTATGATCAGTTACACAACTTCCATATTTTGAAGACTCATCATTGTATATTGTGGCTTCGATCAACCTTTGTAATATGTGTGGTCTTGTACCCATATCATATGATGTAATCAAATATTATAAAGGAGCTAGTGTTCCAGTATATTGAACATCGCATTCTCAAATATGTTGTTGTATATGACATTGATATGTATTTGTTTTAGGTACTTCCTCTACTTTCTTGGACATTTGAGTTGTCCAAGTGAAAGATTGTAATGTAATTCGGTCATCACTTCCCTCTAAATTCACACATTAGGAGGCATCTGTTATCAAACTAAATGGAACTTCTCCATCTGAGTGCTAACATTCATTATATCGGTACACAAAAGGAAAAGTAAGGATTGAAGTGGCCAAAAAACTATAGATGTGCATGACCATTGATGCATGATCTTTAGACCAGCTTGACATATTTTTATTTTGAGTCTATGGTTGCACACGCTCATTTTTTCATTGCAACTTGCATGTCACACGCAATTATTTGCATTGCAACCCACATGTACAATGAACACATGTGTTTCCTTTGAGAAACAAGGGTTTCATACACACCTTGATTATATATATACTCACGTGTTCCTTGATTTGACATTAAACAATATAAAACATGATTATATGGGATTATTTGGGTCGTAATCCATAACTATCCCATCTATCTCAACCATCCTAACCTTCGAAACCTCTCTATTTCCCCATGTATAAATACAGGCACTCGGATGGGGCTAATCAATCAATTTTGGTAGAGAAAGTTATGTTGGTGGTATTCCTTCAGGTTCTTGCAGCAGGAGAACCCAGTGTCCATGGTTGTAGAGGAGTCCTTGTCTCAGAAGCTGGGTTGTATTCTTACCTATTCATTGTTTGTCAATAAAGATAATTCTTCTTCTAATGTTTGTATTGTGCTTGTCTCATGTATATTGGTTAATGAATGACTTCAATTGTGATATTAATATGCATTTCATCTAGCCTCTGATATATATATGTATGAGATATTTCTTGAAGAATTGGCTCTTTGCAGGTGAAGAGAAGCATCCCTAGAATCTTTGGAGAATATTGAGGCAAGAGAAGACAAATCTTGGACCAACCATCATAAACTGGGTAATCCAAACTCTCTTCCTACTCCTATTTCATTCTCTGTAAAATTTGATTGTCTGCAAGTGTCTTAGTAAGTTGATAACCCCAGACCCTAGGTTACAAGGCTGTATTGTCTTGTACAACACAAAGCTAAGCATATATTTTCATTTCTTTCAACAGAAGATTCTCATCTTCTTAAGTGCTCTCTTAATGTTCACCAAGGGAATGAAACCATATAGAAAGCTCAATATGGACACTAACTCATGAAGTAACCTCTAAGTAACAAGGGATGTTTGCTTAGAAACCCAAAAGAATACTCCAAGGTATGTGCCCTAGCTAAAATATGCAATTAATCTCCCAAAAAGGTGGCTACTCAACTAACATGTTTCTACAATGCAACCAAACATACCTTCAAAGGAAAATGTCCTTCTCAAATGATGTAAAGACTAGAAAAGGAGGGCTTGATGATCCCCCAAACATCCTCTTAACTCCAAAAATCCATCTCAAGAGTGATGAAAGAACTTTTCTCAGGGAAATGATACAATGTTAGAATGTCCACATGGCAATTAAACAGCTCCAAATGAAAATAAATTCTACAAGACATGTCCACAAAACACTATATTTGACCTCCAAGCATGTAATACCTCTCATCAATGGCATATAAAATAGTGTTATCATTTCATAATAAATTTGGATGTCCCAAGGCTAGCTAGGGCATGTAAATACTACTCCAAAGTCCAATGGTCTATTCTAGACATGAGGTGAGGACTACAAGAAGGGTGTGGCTTGCTAGTGATTCCTTTAGGATTGAACATTGACTCAAAACTATTCGTTTATTTCTTATTCCAGTCAAATTCATTCCCATAACCTCATTAAGGCTATTGTAGATGCTTCAAAAAACACCTAGAACTTGCCAAAGCTTTGTTTTGTTGTTGTCCATCATTGTTTTAGGGCTATTTTGATCCTTAGACATGCCCAAATTCAACTTTAATTCTTTTTAAGAGGAACCAACATGCCCAAATTCAACGTTAATGCTTTTTAAGAGAATCCAACATGCCCAAAATGTTAGGATATTTAGACACTTAGGAGTTAGTTAAGATCAACTTGTGTAATATATCCGTTAGGTAAAAGTGTGTTTCTTTAGTATGCATTAGTATGCATTTGTAAATATTCTAATCCGACGGTCACGATATGTTCTAGACATAGAGTGATCATATGGTTCAACTTATCTTAGATCATACCTACCATTGATCCGTGGCTTAACACCCGATTGGTCTATGATCTCTATTTAAAGAGCATAGAGGGTCCTTGGCTAGTTGATCGATTATGAGAAGCTCATGTAACTTTCTTTCTTTTGCATAATAAATTGCTCCAAGTAGCTATTTGGCTGGGGCCATGGACTGTTTCCCTCTCGAGGGTTTTAACCACGTGACAAACATTGGTGTATTGATCTGTGATCTATTTGTGTGAAGCAATTTTTCTTGGTGTTCAGTCCTTTGGGAGTACCCTGTGTACCCTAACATGGTATCAGAGCTTTTATGAAGAGCCGCTTTCGGTTTTGAACAAGATCTGGAACCTGTGTTGCCGAAACTTTGAAAGGGTTTCTGGTTCTGGATTTTTTGTTCATTTGTGGCCTATGTGAGTTATTCCATTGCGTCCAGAGCATTGTTCCCATTGGGAAATAGTTTTTGTTTCGCCGAAAACTGTTTCTGTTTGCTCCAGAAACACCCATTTCGGCAAATATGAAGGTATAATGTATAATGTTACAGTGATGGATTTTTTTTTTTAAATCTCTCATATTTTATTAGTGTTATTATTATATCCTTTTGTTTTAGTCTCGGACTGTTGACCTCCCTGGCTGCGTATGCTCTTTGTCATGCACCTTGTGCGATCGCGGCGA
>LPNX010589238.1:0-13402 GCA_001517045.1 Pseudotsuga menziesii | reverse complement strand
TGTAAAAGTGAACCTCACTTATTCTACAAAAGTGATTCACTTCAAAGCAACTTTATTGTAAAGTGATTGTCAAAGGTTGATCTTTGGAAGAGGGGGGTTTTTTTTTTTAGTTGGTCAAGTTAATATCTACCACGTTACTATTGGGGACATCTTCAACATTTCCTTTGATCAAGCATAACTTCATCATCCGGAATCAGTTTTAAGTGCCGTTTTTTGTTAGTTTTTCATCATATAAGCTAGAATTATGATCTTAGGATCTTTTCACTAAGAGAATAACAAGTACAGCAGTAAAACATAAGCACATCACAAGAGACAAGAGACACAAAGAGTTTTGATCGGGGAAACCATAAATGGAGAAAACCTCGCAACTTCCTCAAAGATAGAATCACCACAAGATGTAAGACCCCAAAACAATAAGATGCACTCCCAACAGCAGTAGTCTTCTATTCCCAGTATATTTCCTTCTCCACTAGTGCGCCACACTTGAGAGAGCAAGTGATGTGTTATGCAAGTGATAAATAGAGAGACTCTCACTCTCTATTTATATTCATCCGTTCACTTGAATTGCATTTTCACATGTAGGCTCAACCTAACAATTACTACTCGAGCCTACACCTTAATTAGTGTATAATAACTCAAGTGCCCCGAAACTATGGGGACTTACCTAATGACTTGATATGACTTGTTTACATTATTAATCCTCCCGATCAGAACATCGTGGTATGACAACATGACTCAAATACATAATAGAAACATCCCGGAATAAACATCGGGTTACAATAAATAAGATACATAGAAGAATACATTCCGAAGTTACATATACATCAACACTCCCTCTTAACTAGGAAGGTATTATTTCAACACAATTTTCAGCACTGGTCTTCTTCTCTGTATTAACTGGATCATCTTCGTCTTCAAGTCATCTTCATCTTCAAGTCATCTTCATCTTCAAGTCATGTGGATCTGGATCATCTCTCGATCTGGATCGTCATAGAACTGGATTTGGATCATCACTCGATCTGGATCATCATAGAACATCATCACTGGATCTTGATCATCACTAGATCCGGATCATCATCACTGGACTGGATCTAGATCATCACTCGATCTGGATCTGGATCTAGATCATCTCTCGATCTGGATCATCACTGCTGGATCTGGATCATCACTCGATCTGGATCTGGATCTAGATCATCACTCGATCTGGATCTGGATCTAGATCATCTCTCGATCTGGATCATCACTGCTGGATCTGGATCATCACTCAATCTAGATCTCTCGGAGTCATCATAACTGGATCTGGATCATAGCTCGATCTGGATCTCCTCTGGTCATCATCATGTGTGTACTATCTCATCATAGGAAGTTCTACAGAGCCAGCCCTTTTTCATGATTGTTGTAGGCCTAGCCACCAAGTAGGTCTTCGCCCAGCACTTACATCTGACCTACTCGTCAGAAAGGCATGTCCAGCACTCACATCTAATCATGTAGTAAACTACAATCACATAAGAATGGCCCAGCACTCACATTCACCAGCATGGTAGGCACATCAACTACCATCTGTGAAATGGATCTGCACTTATATCTGACCTACTCGTCAGAAAGGCACATCCATTCAGACAGGAACACATCCTATCACAGTGATGCAAGACTCCCATCCAGACAAGAACACATCCTATCACAATGATGAGAGATTTCAGCACTTACATCTGGCCTACTCGTCAGAAAGGCACATCCATCCAGACAAGAACACATCCTATCACAGTGATGGGAGACTCCCATCCAGACAAGAACACATCCTATCACAATGATGAGAGATTTCAGCACTTACATCTAACCTACTCATCAGAAAGGCACATCCATCCAGACAAGAACACATCCTATCATAGTGATAGAAGAATTTCAACCAGGCTGGAACCACATCCGCCACAATGATGAAAGAACTCTGTTCTTTTCACCCAGGCTGGAACCACATCTGCCACAATGAAGAAAGATTTCTGCACTTACATATGACCTACTCGTCAGAAGGGCATGCACTCACATCTGACCTGGGAGGAACTGAATCCTACACCCTCGTCAGAATGGCCCTAGTCCCAGACTGAGCTACCCGGTAACTGACTAGGCGCCTTCACTCTCCCAGAGAGTGGCAGTTGCCCTTACATCTGTCCTACTCGACAGAATGGCCAGCACTCACATCTTTCATGGGAGGAACTTAATCCTTTAGCCTTGACCAGAATGGCTCAGCCCTTACATCTGACCTACTCATTAGAATGGCTCTCTCAGTCCCTGACTAAGTGTTCCTGGTAACTGACCAGGTGCCTCCATTCCCAGAATTGCAGTCAGCACTCATATCTGACATGGAAGGAACTGAATCCTCTCACCATGATAGAATGGCTCAGCCCTTACATCTGACCTGCTCGTCAGAATGGCTATGGGTCTCTAGCACTCATATCTGACATGGAAGGAACCAAATCCTCTCACCATGACAGAATGGCTCAGCCCTTACATCTGACCTGCTCGTCAGAATGGCTTTGTATCTCATCACTTTCTCTGGGAGGAAGCCTCGATCTGGAGAACACCAAGTCTCTCTCTGAAGTACTTGAACTTCAGCCTAGCCAATGGCTTCATCAATACATCAGCTATATGTTCCTCCATCGCAACATACAGGAGCTTCACTGCTCCTCTCTACACCATATCCCTGATATAGTGATACTTGATCTCGATATGCTTCAACTTGCCATGAAACACTGTATTCTCTGACAATTTCACGCAACTCTGGTTGTCACAATGTATACAAGTAGCATCCAACTGGAGATCAAATATATCAGATAGTAGCTTCTGTAGCCATATTGCCTCACAACTAGCTGACCAAGCTGCGACATACTCTGCTTCAGCTGTACTCAGTGCCACATAGGATTGCTTCCTGCTAAACCAAGAGATCACACCTAATCCCATACTGAAGCAACATCCGGAAGTACTCTTCCTGTCGATGGCACTGCCTGCCCAATCATCTGACGATACATCGTAGCATCAACAATCTCTGATGAAGCATCACTCAATAGCTTCATGTTCGGTGCCATCGGTGTGGTAATAGCCTTGCATTCCATCATCCCAAACCTCTTTAGGATCTCTACTGCATACTTCCCTTCTCCAAGGAAGATTCCATCCATACTCTGCCACACCTCCATACCTAGAAAAATAGTGCATCGACACATAACAGGAGCATCACTGGTCTTTCGCCTTCAACCTTGAAGCAAAGGTTGGAATCCACTTTACTCTCAGTAAAGCCTAGATGCATCAGTAATCTGTCCATCTTGTCGTACCATGTCGATCCTCAGGATATTCTGTAGTCACTCCCTCTGAAGTGGAGCATCATACTCCCTCTTTCTTTTGTACTCTATGCACTGAAAACATTATGTACTAGAGTGACAAGTATCTTCCTATGCTACTAATATTCTATGTGACCATCTAGTGTATAGACTTGCATCTTCAACCTTCTAGCAAAGGTTAAGATCTTCATCAATCTCATCATGTATGTGTTTCAACTCTTACTAACTATAAATGTCTCTTCGTAGCCTCATGCTACGAATCTTGTTTTGTATCCCACGATGTTTCCATATACTGCATGATGGAACTATGAATTTCTCTTCAGGTCTCGATAATACACCCTGACATCATTCTTCTTTAACTGGTCTTCCATTTCTTATTAGTTACTTCTTCATGGCTGGAAGGTTCTGCATCAATGATGTCACTGCATTCGCCATATTATTCTTTGTATTTGAACTGTCATCACTTGTTCTTCGGAACAAGTCTTCATTCTTCTTTGCTTGTAGGAAATTAGGTATACGATCTTTCCTACAAGTCAAATGCATTTGTATGGTTAGAAACATTTCATAAGGAATATTCATACTGGAAAATTCTTATGCATAAATATATGATCATGCAACTACTTTAGCCAGTACAACATTCATCCATATCTCACTGAAACTTTCTAGATGCCTTCCATCTCTACCAGGACAACATTGAGATTGTGCACTAATCCAATATGTCAGCAAAGAGGTTTCATTCTAGATAAGTAGCAATGGAGAATTTGTATAGCACCATGAGCTACTTACCCATCACATGCATATTAGTAGTATACTGTCATTAATGCAAACATCCTATCATGCATAATACATCAACTGAATATAAACAAATGCATAACAAAACAATATCATGAAATGACAATTGAATACTTATCTTTATTTGTTTCAAGAGTAGACTCCTTCTTGATCCTTCAGCTTCATCATCTTCTTCATTCATAATCGCATCATTTATTATCCAAATGCTGAGGTGGATAAGAGGTTCTTCAAGAGTTGATTTCTTCATATTCCTCATTACTTGAGGGATCTTCTTTGGATGGTGAGAGCCGGATCTTCAAATGCTCCCGTCTTATCTTCTCTTCTTATGGGTAGAGCTTCTTCTTCTTCCCAAAGTTTGCTGAAAGTAATCACTTCCTTCTGGAACACATTCCTTGAATGAATTAATTCCACGATCCTGGGAGGCCATTCAAGGTGGCCATCACCACTTCTGCATTCTTCACTTCTACTTCAAGTTGTTCTTGATTTGAGAGACTCTTATGACTACATGGTCTTTGCATTCTGGATCTTCACATTCTTCAACTGGTTTCTCAAGATCATATTCTGAATTCTATTCTTACCTTCAAATAGCTTGGTCAAGGAATCAAACATCTTCGGTGTCTTTTAGGGAAGACACTTGTGGTACAAGTTGATCCATGACTGAATCAACCATGATCTTCTTGGACTTGACCAAGTTCTTCTTGTGTAAGGCTTCTATCCTCATCTCCCTCTGAAACTGGAACCTCTCTACTCATGTAGGTGTCCAATCCATTTCTTCAGAGAGATCAAATACTTCCAGGCTTGGAAGTTGTCAACTTCACCAAGCTTATCATCAAGCTGATGTGATATATCATATTGAAATGACAACCTCAAATGGAAATAGCAAAGGATTAGATCTTACTGATTTGAGGTGTCCGTCCTTGTCCCGGAGTTTGCTGATCTAGGGTTTGTCACAGAAACCCTAATTTTCAAAACTTGGAATCTTTCAGATCTGATTGGATAAACAGATAGATATTTTCAAATGGAGCTATCCAATGTACTCTTTTTCTGAAAACAGTGAAGGGAAGCTCCCAGAACAGGAAGCCCTAATTTTCCAATTTCTTCTACAGAAATTCCTGTTATTGTTTATGTGATATCTCCGAAATTACGGCTCCTCTGTGATTGAAATTCTGTACTGACGTAACCTCACATGTCTCTGATCCAACACCATAGGTTTCATCAGAATTTTTTTCACCATTTGGGATTTATGAGCTGTTTCCCAAGGTGACCTGTTACAGGACTGTTCAGAACAGTGAAGTTGTACGACATGCCACATGTCACTGGTTCATCTTCTGAGTCTAATATTCAGACCAATGGAATTAAATTACGTGCCCTTTCTATAACATCTTTAGAAATTCCATTTGGACCTCTGTAGCTCAAGATATTGCAAATCGCCCTAGATGTCTTGTTTAGGGATGAATTCTGGAAGAGGCTGGAACCCTAACTTGGAGAGATCATATCTCCTGGACTACAGAGAATATGACTCAGATTTTTGGATACAGGCTTCATCATGATTTTATTTTTGGCACCTGTAATTTTCAGCTTCTGATACTTCGCCAATCGTGGAATATAACGACTGTACCAAAACGTATCAGTTTTAGTATTTAGGGTTTTTCCTGGCTTAGGGACAAACTAGGGTTTGACTTTCCTGGAGTTTCACCCAACCAAATTTCTTGATCCAGGTCTCTAAACTTTGGTTTTGATGAGGAGAACAATCCTATTCTGGTCTCACTCAAAAAATCCTCTTCTGTAGAAAGCCCTAATTTCCACATCGAAACTGAAAATGCTTGAAATTGAATTCCGCATCGACAGAAAGATGCGCCCTAAGGAGGAGAGTTGTTCCACCTTACTTTTGCTGAAAATATATGGAGGAAGGTCCATAAACTAGGAATCCCTAGTTCCTGTAGCTGCACAATGTCTTCTTCTCAGGTTAGCTCTGATACCATGTTAGTTTTTCATCATATAAGATAGCATTATGATTTTAGGATCTTTTCACTGAGATAAATAACAAGTACAGCAATAAAACATAAGCACATCACAAGAGACAAGAGACACAAAGAGTTTTTATCGGGGAAACCATAAATGGAGAAAACCCCACAACTTCCTCAAAGATAGAATCACCACAAGATGTAAGACCACAAAATAGTAAGATGCACTCCCGACAGCAGTAGTCTTCTAGTCCCAGTATATTTCCTTCTCCACTAGTGCGCCACACTTGAGAGAGCAAGTGATGTGTTATGCAAGTGATAAATAGAGAGAATCTCACTCTCTATTTATATTCATCCGTTCACTTGAATTGCATTTTCACATGTAGGCTCGACCTAACAATTACTAATCGAGCCTACACCTTAATTAGTGTATAATAACTCAAGTACCCCGAAACTGTGGGGACTTACCTAATGACTTGATATGACTTGTTTACATTATTAATCCTCCCGATCGAAACATCGGGGTATGACAACATGACTCAAATACATAATAGAAACATCCTGGAATAAACATCGGGTTACAATACATAATATACATAGAAGAATACATTCCGAAGTTACATATACATCAACATTTTTTTTTAAACCGCATACTTTTTCGAGCTCTTTGCATCCAGATAGTTAGTTTCTATTCTTTCATCCATTATTTTACAGTATGGCTTCCCCTTGTGATATTATACTTACAAGTTCTAACTATTTCTCATGGAAATCTCGTATGGAGAATGTTTTGTGAAGTAGGGGACTTTTCAGGATAACCTCAGGGAAAGAAATAGAACCCACTGATGATGACAAGAAAATTAAATGGGTAAATAGATGTGATAAATCTCGTCGATTGATTGGCATGTCAATCTCTAATGATTTACAATTCCACATATCTGGAATTGATGAACCTGATAAAGCTTGGGAAAAGTTGGAATCTGTGTTTGATAAACACAATGAAATTCAGGGTCATCAACTTGAGAATGAGTTGCTTTCCTTGAATCCAAATGATTTTTCATGCATTCAAGACTATTTATCTAAGTATAAAACTCTTAGACTATTATGTGTCGAATGCAAGATTAAGAAAGAAGACAAACAATGTATTTATCATATTCTTTTAAAACTTGGACCTACATATTCTGTTGTTGTATCTACATTCTACTCCATGAAAGAATCCTTTCCTACAGCTAGCTATCAAGAGCCTAGCCTTGAATCATTTTGTGATTCCTTAATTAGAGAGCAAGATAAGCTCATTCATCTTGGAATAATTAACAATGCAGATACATCTGGGAAAGCCTTATTGTCCCAACAGAAAGAAAAGTCCAAGCCTCCAAAGAAATAGAATTCTCACAATAATAAGCCAAACAACAAGGGACCGAAACCCTCTCAGTCAGCTCCTCCTTTAAAAAACGACAAAGGATCCAAGCAAAAAGGAAAGAAGACTGAGCATCATTGCAATTTTTGTGGGAAAGATAATCATGATGAATCTAAATGTTTTAAGAAGATGGCATCCTTGCAAGCAGCAATGAAGAAGCACCACATCAGCCTAGATTCGTCTTCAGAATCTAACACTCATGGACATACACTTTGTGCTTCTGGTTACTCTTATACTGCATCTTCTTCTTCTACCTCAAATGAATGGCTCATTGATTCTGGAGCATCTTATCATATGGCTAAGGATAAAGCCATCTTTTCTACTATGCATGAATGTAACACCAAACAAATATTTGTTGGTGATGATAGATCTCTAAGTGTTGTAGGATCTGGAACAGTTCCAGTAGAAAATGGTCATTTTAGTGATGTATTATGTGTTCCAAAAATTTTCTGCAATTTTTTATCAATCTATCAAATTACTCATTCAGGTGAAGGTAAAACTGTGACGTTTACACTTCACCAAGTTGTAATCAAGGATTTTAAAAATCCTCAAAATATCTTTGCTACTGGAACTGTTGATGATATTACCAGGTTGTAAAAATTTAGCAACTTTGGGTCATCGCCTTTTCCTTCAGTTTTTGTTGCTCATAGCAATAACTTGAGCAAACTTTGGCACACTAATACAAAAGCGCGCATTTTTCCACGGAGGTTTTCCACGTTTCATACTTTTTGGTGTAAAATCGGAAGCAAAATGAACTTGCCATCGCTATATCGACGCTTACTCGTTGCTGTATCGACGATGGTAATCTTCTCCATCGCTATATCGACGCCTTCCTCCTTCAACGTCGCTGTATCCATGGATCTGCGTCGCTATAGCGAGACAATGTCAAGCTGACCTAGGGCATTGACATTTTTTGTCTTTTTAGTTGAACCAGAGTGCAAAAGTCAATGTTTTCTGTCGCTATAGCGACGTCTAAGAGTTCTATAAAAACGAAGGCCTTAACGAGATTTTCTTCACACTTGCCATTGTTGTAGCACTGTTTTCAGGTGATTGTTGGAGCTGTTTATTATTTTCGTCTCTTGCTGGTGAACAATCCATTTCTAGATCTACATAGTTCGGATTTTAAACATGCAAGGTTAGTTTGTGTTTTCAAATGAATTCGCTTGAAAGATTTTATTTTTTTTGTAGCTTATGTGTCCTCTTTCAAGGTTTAATGCCTTCTGCTGGAATCTATTTAAGACAACATACATCTAAAAAGGGATTCGATTTTATTTTTATATGGAAAGTTCAAACGCCCAAAGATCTAAACACCCTCACAAAATTTGAACACATGCACCACAAAATTTGAGCAACACAGTTTAAAAACTAGGGTAAAATATTCACCTATTTTACCATTTTGGGATTACTAGAATTGAAGGTATAAGTTTCATTTTCAAAATGATTGAAAAAGGATCCGATTTTGGGGTTGGAACATGTAACAACTCCAAAGGTTGTGAGGTATGGCTCATTGGCTATGGAGATGTACAAAAAGGTTTATTCATACTCTTTCAACTAAACACATAATTTGTTAAAAAAAACATTAACATAGTAAGAAATTAAAAAAAAAACAAAAAAACTATGAAATCAACCAGAAATAGTTTCGTAGTAATATTTCTTAAATGAAACTAAGAAATTATATGTAATAAAAAAAATATGTATTTATGTTTTTGATATGGGGCTTGAGCATATTTTTAAAAGTTTCCAATTAACAATTTTAGTGATTAATAAAAATTTTAGTAAGGAAATGAGTTTTTTTTGGCATATTTTTTAAAGTTTCCAATCATGTATCCACAATTTCAGTGAAAAGTATATTTTTTCCTTTTTTATGATGGGAAAATGAGTTTTATTTCACATTTTTTTGAAGTTTCCAATTTTATATCAGCAATTTTAGTTATCAATGTAATTTTTCTTATTTTTCATATTGAGACAAAAATGAAATGATTATACTAATAAAACAAAAATATTAATTAATTTAATGATAAAAATATTAGTTTGTTTAAGGCAAGAAAAATCACACCAAATATAGTTGTAAACTCTAAGTAACTAATCATAAACAATGGAATATTAAAGGAATAACAAATGTCTATATAAAAAGTCTGGCACAACTCTTCTTCATTGCTTTGGATGCTTAAACAATCTATTCAATGTTGTAAATGTAGTAATTAATGTATCATAAAGTACTTGTTTGTTTTTTAGTTATGTATTATAAAATAAAATAAAGATATAATTTAGTATTATCGTTTTCAATTAAAATAAAAATTAGGATTATAATTTAAATATGCTTCACAAAAAAAATATTATTAAAAAAATTAAACAATTTATTTTTTATATTAATATATTTAAAAATGTAAAATTAAAAGTGATTTTCAGATAATGATTGAAATATCTTTTATTTTCTAAAATATATTTTAAAATCATATAAACAATAGAAAAATGTATAATTGGAAATAGTTTATAGATAATTGAAATAATATTGATCAATATAGTTTTTAATTCCCCAGAAGTATGATAGGATCTCAAAGACTGATCTAACATTTTGTATTTTAATTTAAAAATTAATTAAGTTATTCTAATTGTAGCATCTTATAGTATGGGTTTAGTATACTTATTAAATGAACAAATATCTTAAGGTCCAATGGTGTCCTCAAGTTTTTGTAATATAAAATATGGTTGCACCTTAGGTCATGCTTTGGTCCCTCTGCGCTTAGGTCATGCTTTGGTCATACGATGTTATTCTTGGAGAGGTACGTGATATATTAGTCGTTATGTGATGATAGTGAGTACATAAATAAAATTGATGACACATAAGGAATAGTGGTTTGTGATGTATTTGACAACTTACTGTTTGGTATGGTGTAGGTAAGACAATTTCTTGTCACCACAAGGCTTTGTCACCATGAACGAAAATGCAAGGAAGCTTGCTCGGTTCAGAGCGGCATTAGAGGCAAGGGGCGATGGAAAATGTTATTGCCTGTGAAATGATTGCAGGGGTTTGCAAAGAAGAAGACTTTTAATAACAACAGCTGAAATACATTGTAGGGAGAAGGGACACGCCGAAGGGGGAAATGAATACCGTCCCTTGGTAAGAGGTTATTCAGTATTTAATGTATTATCTCTAATGGTCGTCATGTCATTACTTTTAGTAAAATCATGTCTTATCATAATTTTATATGCTCTATACACACTAATTTCACTGCATTGTTTGTACATATATAGACAATTCCCCCAAAATGTCAGCCTCGAGATAGTTATAATTTGCCAGGTTCTAGCAGAAATACTCCTTTACAGGGTGAGCAAATTCGTGATCAGAATATTGGAGCTGATCAAGTTCTTAATGATGTTGACATGGATGGATATAACGTTACCGATATAAATCAGGAAGATGAGATACATAGGTTGATCCATGACACATTTGCTTCAATGGATGAGGACGACAACCATGATGACATTGATGTTGATCCTCTAATCAAGAAGTCGCAGCAACCTCTTTATGAAGGCTCAACAGCAAATCTTCTATCTGCTATATTGTTGTTGGTGAACTTCAAGGTTTTGAATGGTTTATCAAACACCAGTTTCACACAGATGCTAAGGTATGTAATTTGTTAATTATCTATGTATGCATGTTCACAATTACCTCAAAGGTTGATTTTGGTCCTATATTGCTATTGTTATTTTTATTTGTAAAATATGGATGCTATATTAATGATGAGTAATATTGTTTATAAGATACTTATTCTTTTTCAATTTTGTAGATTGTTAAGTGAATTTCTATTACCGACGTCAAATATTTTACCATGCACATATCGAGAAGTATATTTGATTATGAAAGAAATTGGAATGGAGTATCAAGCTATTGATGCTTGTCCTAATGATCATATCATATACTATGGACAATATGCATTGGAAAACGAATGCCCACATTGTCAAATAAGTAGATATCGAAAGTATAAAGTGTCAAAAAAGGTGCCTCGCAAATTTCTTCGTTACATTCCGATAATTCCACGTTTCCAGCGGTTGTTCAGGTGTCAAAGTATAGCACAGTTTATGGATTTCCATGCTAAGAACAGAAGTCTAGACGATGTTCTTCGAATGCCTGCAGATGGTTCTGCATTGAAGTTTATTGAAGAAAAGTGGCCAATTTTTAAAGAAGACCCCCGTAATGTTATAATTTCATTGGAAGCTGATGGCGTCAATCCGTTTGGAGAGCTTCGTTCTACCTACTCAGTCTAGCCTGTTTTTGTTATAAACAATAACCTTCCTCCCTGGATGATGATCAAGAGAGAGCACACAATGTTGGCAATGATTGTTCCGGGTATGTAATTAACTTGCATGTGTTTACTTGAAAGTATGACTATAAAATTCTTCCTTTTATTTTCGTGCATGATAGTTATGGTTTATTTATATATATAATGCATATTATAGCTAAAAGCAATTTTATATGTATGTTTAACCAATCAGGTAAGTACCAGGTTAAAGATATGAACGTATATATTGAGCCTCTTATCGATGAGTTGTTGAAGTTATGGGCGGGTGTCACTATGTACGACATCTCTAGACCAATAGGGCAAAGACGATTCCAATTACATGGAATACTTGCATGGACAATTCATGATGCTCCAGGGTTAACACATTTTTGTGGTATATTGTAATTACTTTATTTTGTGATTTAACGTTATATATATATATATATATATATATATATATCATTCATTAATTTCAATTGTAACTCTAATTTACTGCGTCATTAATTCATCTTTCGTGTAGGTCTTCAAACAAAGGGTAAATTTGCATGTCCAGCTTGTGGTCCCAGGATAAAATCTCATCGTTCAAGAAGTCTACGAAAGGAAGTGTTTGATGAGTACATGCACTTTCTTCCTAAGAACCATACATATCGAACTACAGACAAAGCAAAATTCAATGGTAAAGAAGAGAATGGAAAAAAACCACGAAGAATGACACCTCACTTATGGAAGTTGGAATATAATAGAAATCGTCAAGGTATGCAGTTGGTTTATGTATCATATATTATATAAATGTTTTTTTTTTGTGAATTTTGTTCAGCACGGTTATGTATTAATGTAGATACATTGAATATTAATTTTGTTGTTATTTCATTAATGTCATTAAGGTGCGAATGGGCTTCCACGAGGGATGAAAACTTACCTGATTCAATTCAGTAGGTTGCCATACTACGAGCACCTACAAATAGTTCATTTGTTTGATACAATGCATATCGGGAAAAACATAACAGCAATGTTATGGCGTATTTTAGATGGAAGGACTGACAAAGAAAGAATTGGAAAGATTTGTAGTGACATCCATGAGGCTAATCACGCATTGCAAAGTGTGATCATTAATTCCAACGGCGATGGTCATGAACATAATATTAGACTTCCTTGGTTATTGACGGAGCAACAAAGCAATTCTGTAAAAGAGGTCATTCGAAAAATCAGGTTTCCCACGAGCTTTTCGTCAAACATACAAAATATCTTAACGAAAAAGGTGATTTTGATGGGGTTAAAATGCATGACTGGCACACATTCATTAAGGTAAATATAATTAGGTTTTAATATATTTCAGCCTTATTTGTATGCATTATTTTGTTAATTTTATTCTCTTATTTGAAAATAAATACTAATTATATGTTTT
The DNA here is from genome assembly GCA_001517045.1 of Pseudotsuga menziesii. Lineage (NCBI taxonomy): Eukaryota > Viridiplantae > Streptophyta > Pinopsida > Pinales > Pinaceae > Pseudotsuga > Pseudotsuga menziesii. The sequence continues at coordinate 215 of LPNX010589238.1, read as the reverse complement.
TTGTTACAGTATGTTCTTCCTTTATCTCTCCCAGATGACTTGGACAACAACATAAAACAAATTATTTATGTTCTTGGCAAGTACATGAGGTAAGTAATGAGGAATACGAAAAATGCACCTCTTTTGTGATTGATATGTAACTTATTCTGTGATTTATATATGCAATATTATTGATATTATTTTAATGCATCATTTGTAGGTGGCTTTCATCGAAA